>JAHBCN010008357.1:0-39336 GCA_019359885.1 Listronotus oregonensis
GTTATTTCAGTTTGAAATTCAAAAATTAAAATTTTAGAAATAAAATTAAAAATTCTAAAAAAAAAGTTTAAGGCCCTGTTTCAAAAAAATCGATATTTTTTTATATTAAAAATATTGTTGGAAGTAGTAAAAAAACCGTGAAAGTTAGAGCTGTTATTATTAATATTAAGAGGTGACGCGTCGTAAATCTCAATTTTCCATTTAAATAACATGGAAACAACCTTCTCTTGGAATTTGGAACTGACGTTAAAGATAATATTTTTAAACGATATAAACATATTTTTATAGAAAATTTAACGCTCTACAAAAAAGATCTACAAATCTTTGACATATTTTTTTTAAGCTTTTCAACGTTAAAATTGGATTGATATAAAATGTTTATATGTTTCTAATTTTTCGACGCAACCATCAACTTTATGAGAAAATTTCATAGAATATTTTTTGTAGAGCATTTAAGTTACTATAACCTATCTATGCAAAAACAAAAAAAAATTGAAAAAGTAATTTTACTGCCTAAAATCAATCAATATAATAAAAAAAATAAATTATGACCTGTAAAAAATACAGAATATACCTAAAGGGGGATGAAGTAATTTAAAAATTGAAAATAAATTAAGAAAAAATCATATTTTATTTAACAAACATCACTGTTGATGACTTTCAGGTAAGTATTCAGGTCAATTCTCCAATCTCAACTGAAAAATGTCGCACCTGACAAATGTCGCAAATGAGTTTCGATTAGTAGTTTTGTTTCACATTCTTGAGTGTTATGCAAGACTTGGAAATTTTGTCAAACGACAAAACTTGACAGCAATGTAAATGTGGACAATTTAACTCGCGTCTAAGGATACCCCCGCTGGCGTGCTTCTTGACAGTGTTGACAGATAAAACATGCTTTATTATACAGGGACTCGGCGCGTAATTTGAAAAGTAGGCTATTTCTAATACGTACCGCATTTTTACATCTGATATATTATTGGAAAAAATAAAAAGCCTCTTTGCTAACCAGAACTAACCATAACCGACTAGAACTTGGGGCTTTTGAATTTGTCTAAATTATCCCTACATAAAAGTTATTAACAAAATTTTTATAATTTTTAATATGGTAAAAGTTACTTATTTTTTTAAAAGTGTAATTATATATTACCGGGTCCCCGGGTTTTTTCTAATACGTTGTTAAAATTTTGTTTAGAACTTCTTCAAATAATTTAGACAAATTTAAAAGCCCCAAGTTCTAGTCGGTCATGGTTAGTTCTGGTTAGCAAAGCGGCTTTTTATTTTCCCCAATTATGTTTCAGACGTAAAAATGCGGGGACGTATTAAAAAAGACCCCAAATTGTTACATTAAAATGTTATTTTTAACCAAAGTCCCTGCATAATAAAGCATGTCAAGGCACTGTCAAGAAGCTCGCTAGCGGGGGTGTCGCTAGACGCGAGTGACAATTTTCCCATAAAAAGCTCTTAAAAAATTAAATGGTAAACATACCTCATAAAATTTCAATCGTTTGACGGTGATTTCGTGAATTTGTGTATTAAAATCGAGTGTAAAGTAATTTTAAAAAGAAAAATAAACGAACTGTTATAAGAGAACTACTACCATATTGTAGTAGAGCTCAGAAAGATGAACTTGTGGAATTGTTCAAAGTCGAAAAGAATCTCTTAAAAAGACACCTTTTTTCATTCTTAATATTTGGAGACACCGAAAAGAAGTAGATTAATATTGCATTAAAAAAATTCTAGTGGAGAGAAATCCTTTGTACAAAAACCCTCTTATAATTATACCGCCTTAATCTCAAAAGTTTAGACAAAATGATTCTTCCCAATCACTTCAAATTTTGTTTAAAATGTTGGAAACCAATAAATTTACTGTACACAGAAGCAATTTAGATTAAAAACAATTTCCGCCTTTTTCAATGTTTTATAGGTTGGTTTTTGCTCTTTAAGTAATGTTTGTATGAGAAATTTCATAAAACTAAAAAAAATTAAAAAATATTGCAGTATTAAATATAAACGAAGAGTTTTTAGAATAAACTGGCTTTCTGTTTGGTCTTTGTCAGTATCCGGAATACATGCAGCAATATTTCCGGCAAGGCAAAGTGCCAAGAAAGTCGCGCGGGCCGGTTGAAGCAAAAAACCGTTGGGGATTTCTTTCGGGCTGCGACCCTAACCTTCCCCACGTGGCTGAGGCCGCGACGCGCCATCGCACGTGCACTTTCGCTTTCGCAAGGCGTCGCGACGCGCCAAGGTCACGGATCTCCAAGCTGCCTACAGTTAGCCGGAAGTAGCCTCAATTTTTTCTTATTCTTGTCTGTGTAGTTGTGGAAATTTTTCATTATTAGTCGACTTAAAAAAAAAAGAGAAAAATATTCATTTCCGATATAATCTAATAGGCTTTTAAACAAATATACAAAATTTTGTAGGTAAATGTATGACTGTATGTATGTTTGTCCACGCATTTGTCTAAAACCAATAATCGGGTTGTTACCATTCTTTTTATTGGCTTAGAACCGTTTTACAGATACGAGAATTATTTCTGAAATTGTTGCCATAATTGTACCAAAAATTTACACAATAATTATTGTGTGTATTACACGTTGGAGATTATTACGGGGCTCCCGCCTCTCCATATAATGATCAAGGCCTCAGCAAGGGCAAAGGCACTAAGTCTGGAGTATGGAGGACAGTGGCAAATAAGGAGACACTGTGACATCATGGGCCAAGTGAGAACTGCGGCTCTTTTAATGAAGCAGGATAGCATCCTCCCGGTAATGCACTTAGACCCTATGCACAAGGTTAACATCGACGGATGACTGGGCTCACAAACGCTGTGGGACACCAAGCGAAGGAACAGTTGTCTATACAGATGGCTCGAGGAAAGAAGGCCGCACAGGCTTCGGTTTCTATGTAGAAAGAACGAACTACAAGTTCTATGAAACAATGGGAAAATACTGCCTTAATAGAAGATACAGGGGACAGAAAACCATATGCACTGACAGTATTCCAGCAATCAGGCGCTAGCAAATACAGTGCACAGATCAGAATTTACGAGTAGATGTCGAGAAGCAATTAATAAACTAACGAAAACCGCCAGAGTCACCCTGCAATGGGTCCCTGGACACAAAGGGATCCCAGGAAATCAAATGGCTGACAAACTCGCCAATTTTGGGAGCTGAGGACAATGGACTTGAATATACTGTGGGAATTTCATATTACACGGATATGACAGAGATAGCAACATGGATAAAGAAACGGTTCAATGAGAACTGAAAAAAGACCAAAACCAGACAATCAAAGGCTATTATTGGGGAAGACCTATGGAAGGACCTACCGATGAGCATAAAGGACTTCAATAGGGTGCAAATGAGAAACTTCACAGGCATACTGACAGGTTATTGTAGAAACAGAAACTACCTCAACAAGATAGGAAAAAGCGAGACAAATATATGTAGATGGTGTGGAGAGGAAAGAGAAGACGCTATACATATACGTAGAGATGTCTAGGAACGGCATGGCTGGACCTAAATGACATAAGATTCCTACCACCAAGAGGACTCAAATCACCAGTGAGGAAATTGGGGCTCTAGTAAACAAAGTGACAGCGCCAGACCCATGCAAAAGGAATGCATACATAAGGGACAGAACAGGGTTCCGAAACCTGCTTATGCTTAAGGGTTGGTGTAGAGCATAATGGGCTTAGGCCTCAGTGCTCAGGGTCCCAGCAGGGAACTCACCATACTACAATACGATACGATACGATACACGTTTAATAATTCTTGTAATAAAAATATTAAACATGTTCTATATTTTCGAAAAATTGCGCAAGAATCGACGAACCAAAACTTTTATCGAGGTCCGTAATATCACTGAGAATTATTTCATAAAGTTAAAACCAAAAAAATCCGATAAACCAGTGTTAAAAAAATAAGGAAAAAATAACTACAAAAATGCTTAGTCACTAATTTTAGTCGTACAATAGTTATTTGTACAACCAGTTGGAAAAATATTTTTTTTCAAACAAATACAAAAAATATTTAACAACGTCAATGAGTTTTGAAAAGTGTCACGTTAAATGTCAAAATTAGAAAAAAAAATAGTTTGCACCTCTGCCTCTTAACAGCAGGCGTAAAAGTGCTGTTTTACGCCGTCAATACCAAAATAATTATTAATTTATTAACTTTTTGCCTTTTTAGGTTATGTTACGCTAATCCAATTGCTGTTTTTAAAATTAGCATTACAGTTCAATTCTTATTCGGTCTTGCCATCCATACAATAACATAATTAGAAAAATTAGTTTTCATTTTAAATAAGCTTAGAGCCTTTACGAATTAAACGTTGCATTATACCTTTAAACTAAACCTTCCAGTCTACTTTCCACCCTTTCATTCCGCATTGAAATTCCCCTTCCGACAAAAAACAAAACCAGCTGACTTTAATGAACATAATCATCGCACTTCACGCTGCTTCGAGAGCCCTTCCTCTCTCATTCAAAACGTTTTTTCTGCACGGAGTGTCTTTTGTCTCGATCACGCACAATTTTGATTCTTTAGGCGGGACGCACGACTCCTTTCAAGGGCAATTTGTTCGTAAAAAAAACGGGGGAGAGCCGCGTTTTTAATGCCGAATGAATTGGCTGAATTGTCTGAATGTTCGTTGATTAATTATAAATTTCAACTTGATTTGGTTGTCGTGAACGAATGTCGCCAAAATGTTTTAAAGTAGTGATATTTACCATTCGAAAGTTATTTTTATTTATAAGAAAATGTTTAGATATCAAACAAAATTTGACTGACTAATTTTTTGTTTAACTTTAATACAAAGCACGTTACCTTTATTTCATGCCTTGCCATAATTGGCACCAGAGTTCGTCAACAAACTAGCTGAGGAAAGTCGGAAGCAATGTCCAGTGTAAAAATGGGAATCAGGCAAATTTAGAAATTTAGCCATTTGGGCAGGCGTTTTACCAAATATGTTAATTCCAACTGGAGTTGTGGCACATTTATTCTTTAAGCATCTTAAAAAAACTCTTTAATAATTAATACTCACTGAACGAAGCGCTATGAACTTTTTATAATAGTTCATATACAAGGTACCACTAATTACAAAGGTTCGTTGCACATTACTTTTTGTGTCTGGTATATGCACAATTAGTGAAATTCCCAAATCTTCGATGTTATTTAATGTCAAATTAAACAGTTCTTCTCGACGACTTAAAAAGGCAACTAGCTTTGTAATATCTGCTTATGTCCTGATTATTTATGTCGATTATCGCCTTTAACATGTAGTAATTTGGCCAGAGCGTGGACGATTTTCATATTTTAGACTTTTCTTCAAAGTACGCAAGGAGCACTTTTTCACTGGTATTCTTGCCACTAACATTTTTCTAATCACCATTTTAAGAAACGATTGAATGTAAATTCGTATTTTTGCTTTGACTTACTAGGTAACAATTCAAAAGTAGCTTTATTGGCAGCTTCTTCGATTTTCACCGGGAGAAATAAATTTTCTTGATCACTTTCCATCAAACCAAAAATTCCTGATTATTTGACGTTACTTGTCAACAAAGACAAATCAACAAATTTTTTACCTTAGCAACTTATTTCATAAGATAAATTAGAGGAAATTAGATTTTAAAAATAATAATAATTTCGACGGTAAAAAAATCATTAATTTGGACTTTTAATGGCGATTGTAGAAAAAATAGTGTATGATATACATGCTAAAAGTGATTTTATTTTGTTCAAAGACATGGAACACGCCTTCGGCGTCGTGTTTCAAACTTTTCTTCTCACAAAACAATATGTCACTCAGTGTTCTCAGGAGCCATCTGACGTTACCATTTGAAAATTTAACATTTTTGGCCATAACTTTCTTTAAAACGTTTTGTACTTGCGCCCAATTTGTGTTGTTTACAGATACTTGAAAATTTGGTTTTTGCAAAAAATGAAATTCCTTGTAAAAATTTTGTGGCGGCTCCAGGTTTTTTTGCGAGCAACATACTGTCCTATTTCTTCATTTTTGAGAATGTCAACAAAACGGCTTGAGTTCTTAACAAAAGATGGAGACTTACCGACCAGTGGTTTAATCAGGTCTAAAAGGTGTTTTGCCAGTGCAGTCGTGGGGCATTTCTGGAATTGATGATAGGCCTTAAGGCTATATTGTCCTTGTGTATCTTTGGTAGTCCACAGAATGTGGAAGTTTACTGTTATATGGTGATTTAGTTATCTAGTAATGCTACTTACAGGGTGGTTCAAAAATTTCCACAAAAGAGAAAAAAATATTTTTGTTCCACACTGTAAGAAGTGGCACCATTAGATTGCTTCTTAAAACTAAAATATAAATGTAAAAGAGATAGATTAATAAAAAATATGATTTTTATGTCATATAGGAATAGTTTTTATATAAATGAATTTTAAATATGACTTCCGGTTTAGACGAAAACTGATATTTAAAAATCATCTACGTAGTTCAACAATTTCCAGCATAAAATACCGGGTGGTGATTTTTTAAATGGATTTTTCGCCATAATTTTTATTTTAGGCTTAATACAAGGGAGTTTTCTTGAGTGTCAGTGGATTTTTTGGAAAATTTTTAAATAGAAAATAGTTTCACATTTTACGCCCTTTTTTTCTATAATTTTTGTATGTTCAGTTTTTCACCATCATGAACGGTTTCGGAGATATCGAGCTTTGACACACTATTGAGCCACCTTGTATATGCAGATTGTTTATAAAGTATGTGTGCCAACTTTGTACTGCAAATATTTGACTAATTTAGAGATAAAAAGTTTATATGAACTTAAAAGATTCCCGAATAACTTTTTTTAATCAGAAACCAATGTTTACATATAAAAATCATTTTCATGAAAATTTTACATCTAATTGAAATTAAAAGTTTTTTTCTGCTCACACAGTACACAGATTTGTTTTAATTTTATATGCTTCTTTAAAGAAAATTTTAATAATTCTTATCACTAAAATGTTTCTATGTGCAACTAAATGTATGAAAAAAGGTTGTGTCTTAATTCAACTAAAAATGAAGCGCTATAAATAAATAAACCCCTACATTTGAAATATACTTTTAAATCAAATAATTCAAATGTAAGCTTAAAATCGGTATATTTTAAATTTTTAATGCAATAAATATAGTCGCCATCTTTATTTATTTTTAAGTATTAAAAAAATATGTTTTACTCAAGAATACTTACTTTAAATTATTACTACCAAAAAAACAAGACCAGCAAGACTCTTGCAGCAAGACCAAGACCAAGAACAAGACTTTCCTTTGACTTGCAAGACCAAGACCAAGACCAGGCTTGCAAGACCAAGACCAAGACCAAGACTAGCCCGGTCTAGTTCTTGGTCTTGCTTTGCTCATCACTACTTCTGAAAAAATGCCCCTTATGAATTAAAGTTTGAAAACAAATTTCTAAAAAATTAAAACCCAAAAGTTAAAGACGGCAATCTTAAAAAAAACTTGAACTGTATGAGCTGTAGAGTAATTTGGGTAGAACAGTGTTCATAATTTTTATAGTATAAATATTCTAATGCAAATTCCTAGTTGTCAGTCGTAATTACTATTTAGAGTTATATGTTAAAATTATAGAACCAACAAAGCAATATTATAAATAATAATAATTAAGATTTTTCAGTGTTTTTTCTTCAGATTTAAATACATTTTTATGACATATGAGTAAGACTATACTTCAATTACTCCCACACTGTATTTAATTATAATACCTACGGAGCTAGTAGTAGGTATTGAATTTTAAGTGTTTGTTACTCTATGACATTAAATAAACCATAATAAACATAGGTAGGTTATCAGCTAACAATAAGAATTATTACGCATAATCTACATTATGGTGGCATAAATAAATAAATTTAAAACTTTAGAAATTCAGAGTATAAATAAATTATTACGAATAATGTGACATTTCTGCAACGTTCTCTATCTATTATTTTATGTACAGGGTGATCAGTTAAGGGTAGCGAGCGGCCATATCTCATAAGATATTGGTCGTATAGATTTGAGAAAAAAAAATCATAATAAAAGTCGCCAAGAGAAATTGCTGGAAATTTTTTTTAGAGTTTGTCAAACGTCCGCTAGAGGGCGTAACAACCAACACCAAGTAGAAAAATGGGATTTTAATAAAATTTTGTCTAATGAAAGTATATCGATGATATCATTTTCATATTTACTGACCATATCCCTACATTTTTTGTCTAAAACGTTTTGTTCTATCTATCAAAATAAAGCGGTGGGGGAAGTTCAATTGTTTTTTTAAACAAACCAAGATTTCTCCCGTTTCTTGACCGATTTTAGCAAACTTAGGCTCATATGAAAGAGCATAATTTGCACTACAAAACGCTTATTTGGTTTTGAATTTTTGACTTTTGCTGGTAGCAAATTTTTGAGTTTTTTTCAAAAAAAAACAAATGTAATGGTATATTAATTTTTATATATTCTAAAAGAGGATAAATTTTTCTATAATTTAATAAAAATAATTTATTATCTACATTTTTTTGAATCGTTGATTTTGACCAAAATAATTTTATTACATTAAAAAAATGGCACGCCATGTTTTTATCAAAATAAACGTTTTGTAATTTCTATTAGTTGCTATCAAAAGAACTTCTTGACTTTTTTCGTTAGACAAACGGTTTTGATTAAAAAATAAAATAGGTTTACATACTGTTTACAATGATAATTATAAGGTAACAGTACGTAAACCTATTTTATTTTTTTAACCCAAAAGTTTGTCTAACGAAAAGTCAAAGTTTTTTTTGATAACAATATAAGGATTACAAAACGATTTTTATTTTGATAAAAAACAGTGGCGTGCCATTTTTTAATGTAATAAATTATATTTTGGTCAATATCAACGGTTCAAAAAGGTAGATAATAAATTATTTTTATTAAATTATAAAAAAAATTTATCCTCTTTTAAAATATATAAAAATTAATATACCATTACATTTTTTTTTTTTTTAAAAAAATTTTGCTACCTTTTCAGTTAACGCCATCTACCGGCGACGCAAAGTCAAAAATTCAAAAACCAAATAAGCGTTTTGTAGTGCAAATTATGCTCTTTCATATGACCTAAGTTCTAAAATCGGTAAAAACAGGGAGAAATCTTGGTTTGTTTAAAAAAACAATTGAACTTCCCCATCGCTTTATTTTAATAGATAGAGCAAAACGTTTAAGACAAAAATGTAGGAAATGGTCAGTAAATATAAAAATGATATCATCGATATACTTTCATTAGACAAAATTCATAAAATCCCATTTTTCTACTTGATTTGGTTTTACGCCCTCTAGCGGACGTTTGACAAACACGAAAATAATTTCCAGCAATTTCTCTTGGCGACTTTTATTACGATTTTTTTTTCTCAAATCTATACGACCAATATCTTATGAGATATGGCCGCTCGCTACCTTTAACTGATCACCCTGTACAGGCGGTCTATTTTCCAATGTCAAATACAAAGTGTCACATACGACATCAGTATAATGTCACTTAAGAAACATGCGCCTCAAAAATTTGGATTCTTGAATGTGATTTTCGACATTTTCCATGCGACGTTTTTAAGAGTGGGTTGGACCCTTTCGAGATACAAATTTTTCCTCGTGATTGTTGTAACGTAATTAACTTACCTTTTTTTTTAAATTAGAGATAATACAACTAAAAATATTTGGGTAATTGTCTCGAAAGTTGTCTCCTCTCCGATTTTGACCAAATTTGGTATACGGGGGTTTTTTGGGGCGCTGATTACGAATCTGCAAAAAAAAATTTTCGGCAACGTTTCGTTTACGAGATATTCATCATCAAAGTTAAAAATCAAACTAACCTAATTTTCACTATATTCCCCCTTCTTATTGTACAGAATTCTTGATTGTTACCCTAAAGTGGCACACAATATTTTATAAACACCTTTTAAAACCTTGTATTATTATTTATTTTACACCTTTTTTCCATTAAATTGCGAACTTTCAAGTTCAAAGGCAGCAACCACATTTGTTTACAAAAAGGCTAGTGTATACATGGTTGCCTACACGTTGCGGCGTGTGAAAGTGGAAGTTTGCAATTAAATGGGAAAAAATGTTAAATTAATATAAAAACAAGTTTTTAAAAGGTGTTTGTGAAATATTGTGTACCAATTTGGTGTAAAAATCAAGAATTCTGTGCAAAGAAAGGAGAAATAGTATAAATAAGGTTAATTTGATTTTCAACTTTGATGATGAATATCTCGAAACAACGTTGCCGAAAATTTTTTTGCAGATTCTATGCGCAAAAAACCCCGTATACCAAATTTGGTCAAAATCGGAGAGGAGGCAACTTTCGAGACAATTACCAATATTTGTATGCTAGTAATTTAATATTTATTTTAATTATTATATTTAGTAATACTTTAGTCAATAGGTATTATAGGTAATACATTTTATTATTTCTCTATCGATTTCAGGTTTATTCACCGCCAGTTCTTTAAAGCAATATTAATCTTACTTCTTTTCGGTGTCTCTGCATAATAGGGATGAAGAAAGGTTTCTTTTTAAGATATTTTTAGCGACTTTGACCAACCCTACTGGTTCATTTTTTTAAGCTTCACTACAATATTGTAGACTTTCATTTATAAATGTTTGTTCTTCTTGGCTATATTTCCTAAAACGTTTTATTTTTTATATATATATATATATATAATATATATATATATATATATATATATATATATATATATATATATATAAAATATATATAAAAAACGCATTTCCTATTCTATGTTTAGCAAGTGTGCATTAAAAAATATATTCCTGAAAATAATGTGAACTAAAAACGTAACATTGTGTAAAAATATAACAAGAAGTAATTAGTTCACATAATGTTATTTCTAGTTGTACATTAATTGCGAAAACTCTTTAAATAAACTGTAATAATAATGACTAAGAGTATGCATGTTTCATTATGTCCACCCACTCCGAAATACAAACTTTAAAGTGAACAACAAAACTATTAGACAAATTTAGGACGGGCCGAATGGCGTTAAAAATATTACCGATCATTATGCTCCCTGCTTTGTTTTAATCAGTTTAACCGAATACGTCCTGAAAATACTGGCAATCCTGTATATTTTTTTATTGCGTAGGAACCATTTAAAACACAAAAAATAGGATTTCCTTAAATATATTTTTTTAATATTTAACAAATTTGTAGTAAAGATATAGCTCAGAATTTGAAAATATTTTTTTCGTTCCAACCATTAAAAAGTTGGTAATTATTGACTAAAACATTTTGTACTCCTCATTCATATCGCTAATTTTAACCGTTTTCAAAAAATCGTCACTTTGACTGGGCTGTTGAGCAAACTTCAACATGACGAAGAGCACTGGAATCTTGTCATCTCTTCAGATGAGACCAGGATATGTCTAATAAGCGATAATAATAGAAGTATTAGAGTATGAAAACAACCAGGACTTAATGCTCGTGTAAATAGGGCCATTTCTGTTGTTTCTTGTGCAGGAGGCAGTGCCAGTTCTGGGCTGGAATAATGCTAAATTTTTGAACGCTGTTGGTTTATGTACGAGATAACCTTAACAGCCATTCGTATTGTGTAACATTGTTCAGCCATTCCCAATGTCAAGCATTTGGAAATACCTTTATTTTAATAAATGCCCGTTTACATCGATCAAGAATAGTTAATGAATATCTTGAGGAAAACAACAACAACCCGTATGGATTGGCCACCAAATTCTCCCTACCAAAATCCTATTGAACATGCTTGGGACATGTTAAAGAGGACAATACAACGCCGCGTTTAGTAGCTAAGAACCGTAATCAAGCTGGCACAAGCGGCAATTCAAGAATAGGATAGAATATCTGTCAAAAATTTCAGCAATCTTATTGGAGAGGCCAAGAGGGGAAATACCGAATATTAGATTTTTCTTTTTTGTAAAAATTTGGTTTCCAGAATAAATATTCCTTTTAATTTCTCGAGATTTGATCTTTTATTTATTTTTATTATGTATAAACAAAATCAAAAATTTTAAAGACCCAGACATCCAGGCATCACTAGGGGCACTAGAAGACCCCAAGATAACGTCAAAGCTGACATGGGAATGCCAAAAAGAACTGGAAGTCCTAGGAGAACGCAAAAGGGTACTGTGGACATTCAGGAAGCTAGCTAGACATGGATCATCCACACATTACTCTGAACCAGAACCTGCCCTTGGAGTGACCAAAACCACAGCACTAGGGCAAACTGGGGAATTAATCCGAAACAAACACGAGGAATACTGGCTCAGCATTAGTAGAATAAAATATGAAAACGCTTTATAAAGGGCCCATACAAAAGAACTAAAGAAAATAGAAAAAAGAAGACCTATTACAATTAATGATAAGTTCTTCTAATAACATGTATACTGGTTTCCATTTAATGATCCAATACAGTATTTTTCCATACATGCAAAACTTTTGAAACTATCTGTATATAAACATATTACGATAATAAAGTCACTTCGTTCTTATCTAATGAACCGGAAAATTTCCTTTTTCTCTTCATTTTATTTAATAAGCTACAGACAGACGAGTCTATTAGTTGTTTTTCACCGAGATGGATTAGCGTCGTAATTGCGCGCATTAAATCATTATGCTAAACTTCTCTAGGACGGAAAACTAAGACACGGAGTCGTAATGAGATAAAAAATATGCTAATTAAATATGATTAATGAAGATAATTAGACACGCCGAATCATGGAAATTTCGTCGAGCCGGCCGCGGTTTAATGATTTTTTCACTTAATGATTTCGTTGGCGGAATAATGTGTTTGTAATGTTCGTTCCCGGAATGTAGGAAGCCGTGATAAATATGTTGTACAATAGACTTATCGTATTATTTAAATTTATTATTGTATAGTTTAAAAAAAAGAATATTTAAAGATTTAATCAGCATCATTGTGGCTTATTTGATCATAGTGACCATATGCGAGTAGTAGTCATTGGATCCGTTATTACCGGCTTTTTAGGATGCAGAAGTAAAAGAATCATAACTAAAGTTTACTTACATAATAGATATTAACGTTATAAGTCCGGAAAATAAACTTTTACAGTATGAGTGAGATGTTTTAGGACTAGGCGACGAAGGAGAAGAGTCTGAAATTTCGAAACAAGTTCTGTAAAGGTTATTCGGACGAATAATGTACAATATTTTATTTCATACGTTACTGTCGAAATTTATGTTTTAAAATAAAAACGTATTTTTAACCTGCTTCGTATATCTACAAAATAATTAATTGTCTGCTTTAAAAATGAATTTTAAGATTTTTATTTATTGGTGAAAACATTGATATATCCAGGAAACGCAACTGTCCTGGTTTTATTTATGCCAAAATAAAAAGTAAAGTCAGTTGAAAATTAGTGTTATTTTACAATAATTTTTGGTAAATTAACAAATGAAGAAAGTTGGTAAAAATCGGATTTCTGATGATATTTCCCAAAAATCTAATGAGGCTACAGGGCAGCTAGTACCAAAAAATCGGCGGAGAAAGGTATGAGAAAGATTTTTTGTCCTTTTTACAAAAAACCCTAAGAAAGTTATACCGGACTCGTTACGGTGCCTTTGGTAATTTTTTTTGCCGGACTCAACACTGTAAAAGTTCATTTTTCTAATTTTGACATTTAAAGTGACACTTTTCAAAACCCTTTGACGTTGTCAAATATCTTAGTTATATAACTTGTTACGAAAAGTAAATTTTTTTGCAACTGGTGATTAAAAAGAAAGGGGGCGTTCATAAATTCGTGAGGCATTTGTCATTAATTTTTAACCCCCCTCCCCGCCCTCGTTGGTGAGATTTCTAAGATTATTTTAACTTTACTTTTACGCAATATTATACCGTTTTTTACTAAAAACAGGTGATATTTGTGATATAGGTGATATTGTGATATTAGGTAATATATGTGTAAAGTTAAAGTAAAAATGTTTCTAGAATAAAAATATGACGAAATTTTACACAGTAGTGTTTGTCGTATTTGTCCAAACCCCCCGCGAGCAGCACAGTTATAATCCAACGCGATTACCGCCAAAACACAAATAAAAAAAAAAAATATCACGGGGTTTGAAATGAAAATGCCCCCACTTTAATTTATGGACGCCCCCTTATTTTTCATCACCAGTTGCGAAACATTTTACATTGTGTAACTAGTTATAAAAACCAAGATATTTGACAACGTCAATAAGTTTTAAAAAGTGTCACTTTAAATGCAAAAATTAGAAACATAAACTTTTACAGCTTTAAGTCCGGTAAAAAAAAATTACCAAACTAGTCCGGTATAACTTTTTTAGGGCTTGTTGTGGTTAGTTTTGGTTCACGCAATTTATACCGTTTTCTACTAGAAAAAAAAATTAAGTGATATTTGCTAAGACCCCCTCCCCTCTCCCCTAAGTGAGATTTAGAAAGATTTAGCTTTACCCCCTCCCCCCTTAAACACCTTACGTAATTTATGGACGCCCCCTAAGATATTTGACAACGTCAATAATTTTTAAAAAGTTTTTTATATTTTAAACTTGAATTAAAAAGAATCATATCATATTTAAAAATAGAAAAAATATTGTGTGAAACGCGTTGGGAAGCACAATTTTTCATAACTCACATCTGCTCGTTACGAAAAATTGTGCTCTTCCCAACTGATTGCACAAATAACTATTCCAATCCCTTAATAAGGTAACAAAACAGCACGTTACCTTCCTAGGGAAGTAGATTTGTACCCTCCTGTTCCAACTAAGCATGCCAAATAATTTATGCCCAAGGAAGTTTAAAGGTGTATGGAAGCCCAATGTAGGGCCCCATTCGTTAAAAATGTCCAGCCCATATGAAAATAACTGTCGATTTGGGCCCCGGGGCCGATTCTGCGCAATAAAAAAAATTCCACGAAATAATTTAATGTGTTTTTTTACTTACACACTGATAAATAGTGTGTGTTGGGGCAACAATTATCTTTTATGGAGCCGTAGTACCGTTTTTGATCTTAGGTTTTTAAGGGGGGGGGCCCCCCTTGAAAAAACCGTTTTTGCCATTGAAAACCGTCGTCGTCTCATCTTTTGTCATTTTCGTTGTGGTTTGTGCCCTTTGCCCCTATTGTTCGATTGTTTTGCTTGTGTGAGTACCTATATTTTGTGGTTGCAGTTTTTTGGATTGAAAAATCTTCTTATTAAGTGATAGGTGTTTTTTAAATTGGACTATAATTTTGTTTTATTGTTTGTTACTAAATATCGTACAAATGATTAGGGTTGTAGGGTTTTTTGAAAAATCAAGGGTAACATACGCATTTTTTACTTGGGTAAGTATTTCTTATTTTTAAAATTTAAGTGCTTCTTATGAGACGTAAGTTAGGTAACCAAAAAAATAATAATATATTAATTATGAATAATAGAATAATGAAAATTTTATAGGAAAAAGAGTGAGAAAGTAAGGCAATCTAACTATCTTTAGATGATTTCCATAATGATTGTGTATTTCGTGGATTATTAAAAAAAAAAAGGTTTACATTTAGGTACTTTTATTTCATTTAATAATTTGGTACATTCTTTAAAGATCAAAATTATTATACTGGGCGGACCAGGCAAATTTAATATATACAGGTCCTTCTAATTGAATGAAAAAAAGTACAATTTTATTTAAAGTTTCTTTTTGCTTTTTCTGTATTTGTTTAAAAAAATTAAATTTTTGGTTTCTTAAACTTTACATTATCAACTTTTAAGCTGGACATACTGTAAACACTTTTTAACGGATCTGTTACAATGGATCCTGGATCGGTTACTAAACATTTTTAACCACCGTTATTCCGTCTCATAAAAGTTTGTTATTAGTGAAAATATATCCTAAAACAGTTATAAAATTTCATTTTTTAAATTTCAACCAGAATCTTGGGATTAGATTAAACTCATTTACACTTCTTACCCTTTTTTTAACACAAAAAATTTGGGGATAAGTACATGAAACTATCATCAATGTTTGAAATTTTTTTTTAAAAAATTTGGTTTTATTTATTTACAAAAATTTTTTGGGAAAAATACAAAAATCACAAAATATCGACCATTTGAATGAAGGCTTCTTTCCAAAATCAGAATATATAACCAAATTAACAATAATTTTAAATATTCTATGGTAGTATCGTTTAATAACCAACAATTTTGAAAAAAAAAAAAAAAAGTGAATGCTTGAATTTGACATTTGATGATGTCAAATTTATAGGTAGTAAAAAAAGAATTATGGGTCCGGCTCTACCTACTTTTTTTCCCCCGGGGCCCCCCCCCCTGCCCCAAAGCCTGACAATTTTGTTCCACAGTATTGGGCTTCCATACACCTTTTTTTAAAATTCCTTTTTTTATGCTTGTCAATGTTTTAAGTATTTTAAATCTACGTTATAATTTAACAACTTTTAATACAGGGGTTTATCCAAACAAAAACAATTTAATAATAAAACACAAAATTCAAAGATAATTTTTTAAAAATTTTTTAAAGAAAGTATTAGAATAAATTATATTTTTTTAATTATATTATTATTTTAGATTTCGGGGGAAAAGAGGCACTTTCCTCCCTTGTTATGTAAATAACATTACGCCCGTTGCTGAAAATTGTTCAGCTTAGTGTGCCATTTTACACCCTTGATACAAAAAGAACTATTTTTTAACCATAAGGAAGGGAAGAATCACACTTAAAAGATTTTTTTTATGTAAATGCTATTTGTATATGTTATATTCTTAAATACGTGGAGTTATCCTAATTAAAAGTGACAGTAAACGCGAGATTAAGACCATCTTATAAATGTTCAAACTAGAAATGTCGACCAGCTTATAAATTAACTAACTCCAAGCAATATCAAACTTATTTATTTTGAGAAAATACGTGTTAATTAGCTTTTTAACATTAAATGTCCGTAAATACGATAATTAATAAATAATTTCTTCATTTTCTGAATATCCCGGTTATTTTTGCATACTTAGTAGTTCTGTGCGTTAATTGACCTAGATACAAGGTCTTCCAGTAAAGACTGGCTTGTGAAAAAGGGCTCTGGGGCACCGGGGTCTCAGAAAAAACGTAAGATATACGTTTGTATTCAATTTTTATATGAATTTACTATAAATAAATATAAATAATGCAACTTTTAAATAGCTCTTTCTCCTTTATCTTTTATCGAAAGTGGGTACTCGTTTAAAAAAAAGTTTAAGCACTTTTAAATGCCGTCTAGTTTGTAGTTCACCAACTAGAGGGAGCTGTTTAAGAAAAACTCGGTTTTTTGAGATTTTCTCGAAAGTTAATATATATATATATATATATATATATATATATATATATATATATATATATATATATATATATATATATATATATATATATATATATATATATATATATTGTGTAGATTATTATTTAGTTATGTATATTTTTTTAAAATTTTAATTAGATTTTTTTAAATTAAATTAGATTGAAATTGTTATATTAAATAACTATCACAATATTTTTTTTGTTTGGGGGGCGCTGATTTTTGTTCCACTGTATAGACGCTTACCTCAGGTGAGTTCAGTATTCAACAGAGCCTTACGAACCTATATAAATAAAAGACTGATAAAGTTTGACAAATTTGTTTATTAAAAAAAATATTTTTGGGTAAAACTTGAATATCAAATAGTTATCAAATTATGTAAGTACTTATCAGATATCCACACTATTACATTAATTAAAACCTTTGTCTTATATAATTAAAACAATATAAAAAAACTTTTATTATAATATTTTTTTATTATTATTATTATTTTATAATTCCTTTCCAAGAATTTAGAAAATTAAAAAATATGAAAAAAGTATTTGATTTTGATTAGTTTGTCTTTACTGAAAAAAATTTAATTTTATTTTTTTTTTTTTTAACCAATAAATCTTTCTAAAACAATATCTATTCTAAGTCTGGAAATGTCCTTTTTCTCCTAGCGGCAAAAAATCTTATTAACTTTTTCGGTTTTAAATGTCTATTCTAAGTTACCTGTTTGTTGTTACAAAACCGAAGTTCTCTTCTAAGAGAAAAAAAGGAAAATTTAAAATTTATACAAAAGGCTACGATGTCTTCTAGAAAGGTTTATTTGAACTGGACATCAAAAACCACCCGCTGTGCAACATTGGCACTTTGAAATTTTTCTAACATCTGATTGACGAACTTTGTTTACTTTTGTGTCATGGAAATCGGCACAGGTTTTATGTAATTTGTCACTACTTCCAGGTAAATTGACTATATTTACTTTAAATTGATTTTTTTATATACACTTTACTTAATTTTACTTTCTTTAAACATAAAACTTTAAAAAAAAAAACTGTATTAACTTTCTAGGTTATGTCTAGCACTTAGCCATGAAACCGCTTTCTTGTCTTTTTCGACCCCCGGAGGAGCGTGGTTACTTTAGCGACTGAATTTGACTAATCTTTTTTTTTCGGGGTTAATTCGTTTATATACCCCAAGAACAATTGCCACTATTTTAGGTAACATGGCGTCTTTCCAGGCACCTAGATAGAATTTAGCTGACAAACAGGGCAATTTTGAATAATAAAATTTTAACTTTATTACTAAGCCTTACTTTGCTGTTATTATCTGGGCAGCTATAATCCACTTGATATTTAGAAAATTGAATGCTCTTTTTTAATGGTGTATAGTTATATAAGTTTCATTTTGATCTTGTCACAATTATTTGCATGTAAACAATGATTTACCTCGACTTCTTATATTTTAATATTTTTATATTTTTCAAATAAACCTCGTTTAAATCTTATAACTAATACTAAATCTAAATAAATGATAATTTTACACATCTTTTATGACTAATTATAAGGTTTAGGTTTTTATATTAATTCCACAATATGAGTTTAATAAGCTCGATTTTTGTCTTTAACGCGTCCCGCACTATACGCATAAAGTATTTATTTTTACTTTTTCCTTAAATATATTTATATCATGAAAAAGATGGTTTCTTTCCTATCTTTTTGATATATAGTTTGTTAGGTTTTTTATTACGGTCAGTTTAAAACTTCTTATAGCATCATTGGATACCAAAAGCACTGTTTCACCAATTTTTAAAATTGTCCTTTTACTTATTAAAATCCAAACACTTTTGTTATTATGCGGTCAAAACTTAGTTTAAACTTAAATCTACCTTATTCTAACTAAATCTAATCCTAATATTAAGTAATTTCCATGAGTCGATCATTATTGGTTTTGCCTAGGGTTTTTTATGCATTAATGTTTATTTTTGGTCACTATTGATACAACCCTCTGTATATTTATAACTATCTTGTTATAATTTGATCATTAAATTAGCATTACATATTTATTTTATACATTTGGCCTTCCACTCATCTTTTTAGATTTATTACAGTCAAGTACAGTTTTCTCCGATATTTTCCGAAGTGAATTTCTGTGATTTTTTATTTCTTGTGTATTTAAAGTTTGCAAAATGTCTCATTCTGTTTATCATAGGTACCTTATGCCTTTTTCTTGGTTTAAATCCAATTTTTATATTTATATGACCCATTTTACCATTGAAACTTATGTTCTTTTATGTTTTTCCTTTTCTTTATATTTTATAATAAAAATTTTTATTTAATTTTTCTAAGTTATACATTAATATATAATATATATATATATATTATATATATATATATATATATATATATATATATATAATTCATATATATATATATATATATATATATATATATATATATATATATATATATATATATATATATATATATATATATATATATATATATATATATATATATATATATATATATATATATATATATATATATATATGTTAGTGAACTACAAACTAGTCAACACCGAAAAGGAGACATTTTAATTTTTTAATCGACTACCAACTTAAACCACTTAGAGTTTTTGCTGATGTTAGCAAAATGATACCCAGCTATTTTTTTTTTGACCACTTTAACAAAATATATTATTTTTACAATGCTGTGCATTAATAATTTCCGAGATACAGCCGGCGTCCTTTTTTATTTGGACACCCAGTACAAGAGGGACGCGGGCCTATTTGGCTCTAAAAAGGAACCGTCATTACTAGACACGTCAACTGTTTTTTTAGACGACGATATTATTGTATATAAATTAATAATTTGTGTTCTGTTGCAGGAGAAAACATGTTTAAATTATGTTTACGACAGAATTAAAATTGCCATAATCCCATAAATAGAAATAAAAGTTGCGCGGCACGACCGCTGTCAAGTTAAACTCGACAAAAACTACAAAATAAGCGCAAAGATTGAGATAATCCTGCTGAAAAGCCCTGGAAGTGTGTTTCGCACCTCCGAACAGCCGATCAAAGCGAAGTAAAGAAAGCAAGCTTGACTAAATGTGCCGCGAGCGAGAGGGAGAGAGACAGGAAACGGGAAAACGCAGTTGAATAAAAGAGATGACTGTACTGGAAAGAAGAATGTGTGAAGAGGAAAAAGGAAAGTTTGTTTTTACCTGATGGTTGAAGCTGGATGTTTGGAATTCTATAGGATATTGGAAGCCGGAAATGTTTAAATTAAATGGAGAAAAAGGAATATTGAATAAAAAGGTAATTTAAAAAGATTAAATTTACTTCAAAAAAATGAACTCAAAATTATAAAATAATATTTTTCATACATACAGGGTGTCCCAGATTCGATTTTCATCATTGGGAAAATGCCACCTTAAAGGTTTAAAAATTCTAAATACTTTCGAAGATTTTTGGAAAAAATCGAATATTCGCGATATTGTTATTATTTTTTTTCTGACTCTATTTAAATAGATATAATAAAATAAATTTTACATTCTCATTGCTACTTTTTCTGTGACAAGTCTGTGTTATTAGATTTACACACCAACGTTTTGTCTTGCAACTGCCGTCATCAACTTTGTTTATTTGATTTTTATTACGTATTGTAGGAGCTTCTAAAGTCCCAAAACCAATAATTTATCGCACTTATTCGAAAAAATCATATGATTCGCAATTTCCATAGAAAACAATGTGTTAGAGAGACAGAGAATTGATTTTTGGTAGTAAAACATTTAAATGATTTTTCCTAATAAGTGTGATACAACATTTGTTTTGAGATCCTAAAAGCTCTTATACCTAATAAAAAATATTTATTTTTAGTTTTAGGTTAAAATTTTTGTTTGTAACAAGTAGTAGTGGTAATAATTTTTTTTAATGCAATCTTATTTAACCAAGGTTTTGAGATTTTGACACCACACCCTTAGCTCGTATGTATCAATAAGGCAGAAAAGTGACACTTACACCTATTAGTCTATATCATAAAAAGTAGAAAACCGCTTTTAATGTAATCTTTACTGTTCTCTCAATGAAAAAAGAATGATTACAATACGAATCAGCGACAAAAAATTCGTGACAACCAAAATTTAGATCAAATTTAATGTATGATAACTTTTTCTTTCATAGTCCGGTCTTAATCTTTATTGTTTCAAAATGTAGATTAGTCGTTTTCATTAATTTTATACTGTTTATATGTTGAAATATACAAGAAAATAAAAAAGTACATTTTTGCTCTTAACTTTGTGTTTCTGCAACAGTTTTTTCAATAATTGTTGCAGAAAGTGTAGTGTTTATTTCAAAAATTTATATCTCTTAGATCAATAAAGATTCCAAAAAGAATAAAAAACCAAAATTTTAAACATAAACCAAACTCTGCATAAAAGCATCTAGTGTAGTCAACTACTCTACAGAATGTTAGAAACTTAAGAGAAAAAATATACTTTTTTATTTTCTTGTATATTTTCACATACAAACTTTTTTTTAATCTGAACTAAATTAATTAAAAACAAAACAATTATCTACATTACATAAATTTTGGTTGTTTCGAATTTTATGCCGGTGAGTTTAGTTTCCGAGTAATGCGTGGATAAACATTTATAAAAAATAAAAATATATAATCTACTTACATACATCTATAAAATTTTTGATTGAAAGCCCTAATAAATTATCATAAGTAAATATATTGCACTTTCAATAATATTACATACAAACGTGTCGAATTCACACCTTTTTTTTTTTTTGAAGTTGGTTAATAACAAATTCAAATTTCTTGGTGTCTTTTTTGTATTCTGGCCTGTCTGTAGCAAAAAATTTTTTACCCTTTCTTTTTGGGCTTTTTTTTAAAACCGCTTTCCGGGGGATTGGAAAATTTTTCGAGGTATTTTATTTGATAAACTTTCCGTAAGTCCATTTGCGGCTTTTCTTTTTAAATTTACTCCGGTAATTTCGTTTGCGAAACAGCAGAATCGTTACATTAATTCGCAGATATTTTTTAAACTCCTTTAAAAAAAAA
Organism: Listronotus oregonensis; assembly: GCA_019359885.1. Classification (NCBI taxonomy): domain Eukaryota; kingdom Metazoa; phylum Arthropoda; class Insecta; order Coleoptera; family Curculionidae; genus Listronotus; species Listronotus oregonensis. The sequence continues at coordinate 22,368 of JAHBCN010008357.1, forward strand.
GTTTTTATTTTATTAATACCTGCTTAGTAGGTTTTTATTATGCCGAAAGTGACATAGCACACATATATGTGATAAATTCATAAACAGGGTGGCTAAACAAAAATGGGCGAAGGTTTTTCGGGAATATTTCATCTTTTTTGAGAAAAACGCTAGGACCCATATACGTTTGGCGAAAAGTCTAAAAACGGTTTCAAAGATTACATCCTAGTGCAGAGTGGAAGGAGGTTAAAGGAAGCAAAGGGAAATGAAAACCGCGCCAAGGGTTTGTTATTTCTGCGACTTGTTCTGGGGTCCAAATTTTTCCTTCACCGCAAAAAGAATCAAAACAACCCCAAGTTATGTACTTATTCTGTATTTTTGGTTTTATTTTTATATATTTTTTTAAATTGTTTGTAAACATGACGTCTATAAGAGTAAACTTTTAAATGTGTGTGTGTGTGTGTGTCCAACAACAAGAAAAAATCTATTTTAAAAGTGTTTTAAAACTTTTTAATTGTAATTTTTAAATTTTAGAAAAAAAACTTGAAAAAGCACAATGAAGGGAAAGTCGTGCTGAAGAATCACTTTCTAATTTATTTGTTAACCTACTAAGAAAAGCTGTAATATAAAATATATATATATATATATATATATATATATATATATATATATATATATATATATATATATATATATATATATATATATATATATATATATATATATATATATATATATATATTTTCAAATATGATGCGTTTTAAGGACAAAACCATTTAAATACGTATGAGAAAATGTACAATTTTATAAATTAAGAATAAAAATGAAGATATTTTATTTATTGTAAATTCTGTATATTTTATTTTAGGTGCATGTCGATTTTTTTCAAAAAAATTTGGCTAATGTTACATTTTAACTAAAAACAGCCATTTGCCTGTGCTCATCAAAAAAAAAACTCAATAGATCTGTTTGTCTAAGAACAAGCTTCTCTTATACATCTAATACCTCATAGTTTAAAATCACATCATGTAAAAATCATTTTGTGGTAGTAATTTTTTGATTTGTAATTGAGAGCATCTTCTGATAGGAACCCAAGGCAAACAGAAAATTTCAGAATTTCAAAAAAAAAAAGTTTTAACTACGTTTCGACAAAAGTACTCGTCGGCGGCGTCAGCAATCAAAAACAAACAATTGAATTGGCTTTCCAACTTTAAAAAGGTCCATGTTACGAATTGTTCAAAAAAATGCACCAAATTAGCAAAAAACCATTTTGATTGTTTTTCGATTTATTATAAAAGTCCTTTTGATAGTATCGTGATTAAATTTCAATTAAATTAAAAATTTTTCTTTAAAATAAAAAAATGACTATTTTTAACAGTTTTTTTTATATAAAAAACAGAAAGAAGCTAACTTTTGTATAGATGTCTACGCATTATTTTTCAAGATATAGCACTAGTAGTTAATCTTTATATCCTGTGCTAGAGGTATGTCCTTTCTTTTTAGACATTTAAATCTTTAATAATACAAACCGATATTAATAAACTTAATTAAGACACCTCCAGTACGTTAGAACCTGAGCTTTAAGGCTAGGTAACATAAAAAATAAGAATATTCTAGGTAAGGATTCCTTAAAATATTCATATTTACAAAATAATGATGAAAATATGTAAAATAATAATAACTTATAACAAATTATTCATACAGTTTTAATTTGGTTTTTCTCGTTATAACAAAAAAGCCCCATATCTCTGGATTAGATAGGACAGACTTATTCGTAAACATTAATTAGTTCATATAAAAAAGATTTTTAAGAAGCTAGTCGGAAATTGAATATTCAAATTGATGTGTGTGAGTAATTTGTATACGTCTATAAGTTATATAAAAATTCTTATTTTAATAGAAATAAGCGACATTTTGCTACTAACTAGCTTGGAGTCTGTCAATCAAGGATGTTACTAGCCATACATTATTTATATTGCATTGCATGTGATTATGATTATTTTTTTCTAAAACCTGTTTTTTAAATTCTTATCAAACTTAAGAACTTTGTTTTCCATGTGTTGTTTTCATGTACAAAATATTTAAAAAAATTGAACAACTCTGAACATCATATCTTAAATTTGAAAACATTAAATATTATATATATTATATATATATATATATATATATATATATATATATATATATATATATATATATATATATATATATATATATATATATATATATATAAAAAAAAAAAAAAAAAAACCATAATCGGGAAGTGGGCCCCCATTTATTGCTTTAAATATTCAAATTGGAGAAAAATGTTTTACAAAAAAAATTTTTTGGCTTTCGCTCTATTTTGCGAATAACGTTTTATACAGGGTGTATCAAAAACCTATACAAGGGCAAATTTTTTTTTTAAAATGCCCCCCTATACTTTTTTTATTTTTTTGTTTTCAAAAAATTTTAGATATTTTTATTTGACATATCATCCCCCTATATGTAGTTGTTTACGAGATATTATTTAAATAAAATTTGGGGGGGAAAAAAAAAATCCGTTTTTTTTCTTAATTTTTTTTTTAAGTTTCTAGGTTTTTTAGCGGTTTTTGTAGGTAAAAACAGCCATGGTAATAGTTAATAAATAATTAGAAATCACATGACAGAAAAAAAAGGTAAAACCTTAAACAAGAAAAAAAAAACGTTAAAACAATTTTTTTACAGATTAATAAAACTGTCATTATGACATTTGTATTAATCTCTATAGTATATATGGTTATTATTCAACTCTCAAAAAACCGCTGAAACCATAGAAACGTTAAACAACATCAAAAGATAAGCGGATTTTCCCTTCTAAATTTGTATTTAAATGCGAATATCTCGTAAACCGTTGAATATGGGGATATGATATGCTAAAAAAAAAATATCTAAATTTTATGCAAAAAAAAAAAATGTAACAAAAAATATAGGAAGTTTTTTAAAAAAAAAATTTTTTATGGTTTTTTTGGTACACCCTGTATACATTGTTTGCAAAATATAGAGCAGAAAAAACCCAAAAATTTTTTTTAAAAAAATTTTTTTCCCAATTTGAATTTTAAAAAGCAATAAACGGGGGTCTCACTTTACAGACTTACCCTGTATATACAGTCCGCAAAAAAAAGATAGAGGGCAACCAATTTAAAAAAAAAACAATCAATTAACTCTTAAACACTTAATTTGGTTACACTTTGCACAGATGTACATGTCAGGGCCCCAAAGAAGGGAAAAAAGAAATTTTCCGACTAGTCTTTTTTGGCCAAAATTTTTTATCATGACTTAAGAAAGAAAAAAATAATTCTCTCGCGTCGTTATAGTGGTGGATGGTCAGTCATGGTGTGGGCTGCGATTGGGTACAATAAGAAAAAAAAAGATATACAGTTTTTGACAAAAACCATGAATCCACAAAGTGTTATTAATATTTTTAATAACATTACTTTAAAACATGGTAAAAAATATGACAAAAGGTTAATATATTTTTAACACAACCACGCTGAAGACACACAGCAAAAAAGTTTTCCCCCTTTCAAAAAAAAAATATAAAATGTTGGAATGGCGGGGCCGATCACTGGATCTTAACATAATCAAAAATGTCTGGGGATGACTTCCAAAAAAAAATTTAAAAATTCAAAACAGTTTTCCAGTGAAGATGATCTGAAAAGGCCTATCATGGATGACTGGCGTCAAATAACCCAAAAAATTTATGAAGCAACTTTATAATCACATTAAAAAAAGGATATTTAAAACAATTAGGATAAATGTAAAGTTTTAAAAAGGTTTAATATTAAAAATAAATATATTTTTTTAATCCCCCAATTTTTTTTCGCATCATAAGTAAATAATTTTTAAAAAAAATTTATACTTTTATTTAAACCTCACTTCCCTTTAAAAAAAACGTTTTTAATTTTTTGTTTATTTATAGTTAGACATATTTTGTTTTGAAATAAGAAAAAAATTAGTTATTATATTCATATTATACCCTGCCCCTATTTTTTTGTCGCGCTCTGTATATATATATATATATATATATATATATATATATATATATATATATATATATATATATATATATATATATATATATATATATATATATATTTTTTATATTTTTTATATATATATATATATATATATATATATATATATATATATATATATATATATATATATAAAATGTATATATATATATATATATATATATATACATATAAAAATATATTATATATATATATATATATATATATATATATATATATATATATATATATATATATATATATATATATATATATATATATATATATATATATATATATAGCGCGACAAAAAAAAATTCCCCAAAAGGTCTAAGCATTTTTTTAAAAAGTAATTTGTTTTTGTTTTATTGAATTTATTCTAAATTAAAAAGTCCCACTGTATGTTATCCGTATTATTTAACAACACATTTTAAATTAAGAGTAAAGGGTGTGACTTGTATCATGGATTTTCATAGAACTAGAAAAAATAGAAAAGATAAAGCAAATCTTATAAAAATCCCTGCAATAGTGAAAAAAATCGGGGTAACTTGAACTCTCGGAGAACAGGGGTTTTTTAAAATTTTAAAATTCCCAACCCTTTGTATCTTGGTTGTTAGTAAAGATTGAAAAAAGATTGACCGCAGGTTTATGTAGAATTTCTAACTAGAATTCAGTGGCGTGCTCCACGTTTTTTTATCGCCTACAGTGTTAAAGATATAATGCAAATTGCTTTTGTTTTAATGCACAGCCTATATATTATTTCACTCTCCTTTTCAAATTAAAATTGTATGTAATTCTTATTTACTTAATTTGACAAAGATTGTTTGTTTTTAAGCCAACTAGCATTCTACCGAACAGTGCGTACCTACTTATGGCGGGTTCAACTAAAATTATTAAATTTTTATTGCAACTTAACTAATAGTACTTAGAAAGGCGGCAACATTGCATCTTATGCGAATAATCAAAATAGATTAATCAAAATAGTTCTCCCCTTTTCTATCTTGTGTGTGATAAAATGAGAGTAGTAATCTTACTTTAATTTTTGTAAATATTAAATCTTGAACATTTTGTCTCAAAAATTGCCATATCACGGTATCATGTTATAAGTTTCTCAAACTTTTTTTTTATTTTGTGGACATTACAATACCAAATCTGTAATTTATTGTAAATTTTAAACAAATTAAAAAAAAAAGATCAAGTGCGCCATAGAAAGAAAACAAATATTGTCAATAATTATAGATAGATAGGTAATTTTATTGGGAAACATATAGTCAAGCCCTGTATATAGGGTGTCCCATTAAAAAAAAGGCAATTTTAAGTTATATCTTTAAAACCGAAACTGTCAAAAAATAACTGGGTACGCCACTGGATTCTACATAAAATTTTATATTAATATGCTATTTACCATTTTTTCTATCTTCACTAAAATCGAGATAAAAAGATGTACAGGGTGTTCCAAATTTGAGCCTTATTATGGGGATCTCGGAAGCTTGTAGAGATACGAGGAGGAAAAGGCAAAGTTCCGCAATTTGATGCTGATCAAAATGCCAACATAAAAAATTAAAAATTTTAAATACTTTCGAAGATTTAAAAAAAAAACCGAAACCGAACTCGTGATTCCATTTTTATTTTTTTATGACTCTATTTAAATAGATATAACACAATAAATTTTACATTCTTATAGCTACTTTTTCTTTTTTACAAGACAGTGGTATTATATTTATACACCAACGTTTTGTCCCTGAGCTTCCATCATCAGCTTTGTTTTTTATATACGGCACTGGATTGTTTATTACGTATTTTAAGAGCCGTTAGTATTCGAAAACCATTTTATTGTTTTCCTACCAATAATCTATTCTCTGTCTCTCTCTAGCATATGGTTTCTCATGGAAATTGCCATTAATATGAATTTTTCGAATAAGTGCAATACATCATTGGTTTTGGGACCTTAGAAGCTTTTAAAATAGGTAATAAAAAATCCGTATTTAAAAAACTAAGTTGATGATGGCAGCTCAAAGACAAAACGTCGGTGTGTGGATCTAATAGCACTGTCTTGTAGAACAGAAAAAGTAGCAATAAGAATGTGAAATTTACTTTGTTATATCTATTAAAATAGAGTAATAAAAAAATACAAATAAATCGCAAATATTCGTTTTTTTTTCAAAAGTCTTCGGAAGTATTTGAAATTTCTAAACTTTTATTGTGGCATTTTAATCAGCATCACATTGTGCAACTTTGCCTCCATTTAACCGACTTGGTATCCCTTCAAGTTTTCATGATCCCAATGATGAGGCTCGAATTTGGGACACCCTGTACATGAGTATTTTTAGCTAAGAGTCCGTTACAGAAATATCGCTATATCCTAATTTTATTTTCCAATACCAGTTCCTTAAGTTTTAGTATATAATCTAACAACAAATTTTAAATAAAGCATACAGACGCTTTTCAAAGCATATTTAAAAACCATCTGTTTACTGTTCGAATGCGCCAAATCCTTGCAAGATTTTTATTCATTCATTCCTAATTCATTCTACTTAACCCTAGTTAAGTTAAAATTATGTCAACATTGTTAACGACAATTTAAAGAAAGTACGTAATACCGAATAAATTACCATACAACAATAACCATAATATATAAATATAATGACTTCAATAATGAATCATTCTTTATTTAGAACACTTTGTATACAGTTCAGATACAAATAACGTTGTTTTGTAATTAGGTTTATTGTAAGTGGCTTATTTAATGGCGGTTTTATTGTAGGAAAAGCCACAAGAATATTTTTGACAATACCTTTGAATATTACTTATGGACTTCGATGGAATTTATACAACATGGTGGTTTGGATATTATTTATTTAAAATTAAACCATGCTGTCTATTTTCCAATATGAAATACACAGTGTATAATGTCGCCTAAAAATTATACGCATCGAAAATTTGGATTCTTGAATGTCGTTTTTGACATTTTGCGAGTGGGAAGGACCCATTCGAAAAGTGAATTATCGATCGTGATTGTTGTAACTAACCTACCCTTTTTTGCAAGATTGTTTTTTTAATCATAAAAAATATCGAAAATTATTGATATAAATTTTTGTTTATGAGAAACATAGTACAGAAAAAAATGTAAAATGACTTCTTAAAGAGACCAATCGGACAAACTCTAGTGCCAAGTTTCAAAAAATCTTAATAAGCGTATCTTGAATTATTCAATTAAATGTAATTGCAAAATTACCAAATTTTCGGTTCAGGTAAAACCAAACAGACACCAGCCACCAGCAAACAATTTGTTGTAAGACTTTGTCAAATCTGACGTACAGCCAAATACAAGGAATGTTTTTTTCGTTTCATCAAGGTCACAACTATTACAGTCATGAAAATGCAGACTCCCTGGCCAGGCGAGGCTCCGCAGCAATATTTGTGGGTCCTGAACCTGTTTTTGGAATACCAAAAGCCTCGGTTCGTGGCTAAATGACTCGGTGGATTCAAACACAATATCAGTCATACTGGAATCACATTCCAAGGCAATATCACAGTAAATCAATGTTGGACTCACCATCGAAAGCATTGACAAGTGAATTACTAAAACTAAATAGGAATCAGATTAGAATAGTGACAGGATTAATAACCGGACACTGCACCCTAAGAAAATATATGCACACTATGGGCATCTATAGAGAAGAACCCATTTGCAGACTATGTGACGAAGAGGAAGAGACAACCTCTCACATCATATATGAGTGCCCTGCACTTACATACTGGAGAACAAATCAAAACCTCATGGTGGACACTAACCACCAGGAGGCTGGAGACCAGAAAAGAACAGTAAAAGGGCTACTACACCTGTCTAAGGTGTCAAACCTTTTTAACTGAAACAAATACACAAGAGATACAACAAGCCCTGTAGGCTGCAGTGTCGAGGCGGACAAAACCTCAACTTGTGTATTTACGTCATCAATCAATCAATCAATTACATTCAAAGTAAATGACACGTTAACATTATTTTTTTAACAAAACTTTTATTTAATGTAACGATTAAGTTTAAGTAATAACAATTATTACTATCGATCATTAAAAAAATAATTTTATCATGCTAGAATTTAATTAAACCAATAGCAGTATCTGAAATATTTTCAATTTATTTTCCCATCGAGCCTATCTGGTCCCTTTCAACCATTAAACGTATTAACAATAAATTCGAGCCCAAAAGCCATCGCAATAAATAATTGTAAATTTTTTAACCCCAGAAAATCGAATAGATCCGAAAAAGAAAAGAACTGAACTCTTAATATTTTACTAGATGCGGAAAAATAAAATAAAATACAACAACTTTTTAAAAAATAATAGATAATTACATAAAAACATTAATTAATCAAATGTTTAAACAACCCCCATTAACAGCTAAACATATCCCAACCGATCAAAAATTCATTTCTAACGTTGCTAAGTTGATTGCGAAATTTTATTACATTCTAACAAAATAGCGTTTTGTTAGAATGTAATAAATTTACACTTTTAAAAAATGACACTTTTAAGTGACCCCACTGAAAAAGTCATTCGGTAAAATCAGGTGACCTGTCGGGCCCAAAAGTCTTTGGTACCGTAGACCAATAATATTGCCGTTAAAAGCATTTCTTTTTTAAAGACGTTTAACGAAACCTAGTTTACATTTAATGTATGTCTATATTTCTAAAATTTTAAATTTAAAAAAGACCAAAAGCATCCGCAATTTTTGTTGGTAAAAATGTTTAAAAAATAATGAATTTTTGAATGTATAATAAAAAAAATAACGAATCCGGGGGTGGTTTTCTTTACCAGCAATAAAAAAGTTTAATAAACCTCACTAATTAGGTGGGTAATTAATAACAATGATTAATATTTTTGTATGGGTTTAAAAATCTACCCACCTGTTTTGGATATTTAAATTTTTTCTTTCTAAACAACTTAAGCAGCCCCTAGATCTGCGTTTAAACCTGTTTAAAACAACTTTAACTACCTACTACACTTCCACTGGACCGTAAGATCTTTGTAGTCGGCTCGCTAAGCCAAGCGCGCAAAAATATAACTTTGTCCGTTAAAAAATATATGACTCAATACTATAAAGGAATCTAAAATTTTGTTTTAAAAACTTTTTAAACATTAACTTTAAATTTTTACGCAGCATGTATGTATAAATTTCAATAATAAACTTTTTCTCGATTGCCTAAATTACCTACTAAAAATAACAATTTTGAGTTTCATACTGTTTTAAAATTTAACAAAAAAAAATCAGTTTCAAGTGGGACGTTGTTTGAAGCGCTATTGTGTCTAATTAATCTAAAAATTTTCTAAAAAAGCATGAACATTATTAAAGATATAGCAGTGGAAGTTAAAAAACGTGTTTTATTGAAAACCGATTTTTTTGGGTTTCGAAAAAAAAAAAGCTCCTAGACACTAAAAAATGTCGTAAAGTGATTTCATGTACGTCTATTAAGAATCCCACTAGTCTGGTTTGGTTCTACGCCGGTTTTTTTCTCGATAACTAAGCGACTTTTCTTCAAATTTCTCCACTATAAAAGTATAAAATACTTAAAATTACGTTTTATTATTTATTTATGAAAAATAAAATTGAAAAAGCAAGAAAATAGCCGCTCTTACACAAGTTTTTATCCAACAAATGAGCCACTTTCTATGCTACTTAGGTATAGTAACACCCATTAGAAGTAAACGTATGTAAATAATTGGAACAAATATTTATAAGTACCGTTTGTACAAATGAGTAACAATCTAAATATAAATCCCAAAAGTTTCTTAATTTCCTGTGTCTAATTCAAGTGTTTAATTAATGTTAATAACGCGGTTAATAATAAGACTTGATTCATGGAAAAAATTGTGTAAATTACCATGTCATAATCAGATGTTATTCTTATTATTATTAAATTGACCGCAGTAATTGTTATTTAAGGTTTTTATAAATTATTATTTTTGGTTGCGCTGTTTAAAATCGTTTCTTCTTAAAATTCTGTCTCTGTAACTGTAAAAGAATTTTCAGAAGCAACCAGTATCACCACTTAAGATATTTCTGGGCAAGTTTTAACGTCAACTAAAATCTAAAGCCTGTTCCAGTCTGACACATGCAGTGTGTATATTACAACAAAGGTTTCCGCGTAGTTTCTCCTATCATAACTTCCTTATCGCTCTACATAAAGGTACGAGATTTAATATATATTTTAACATAAGTATTCTAATAACCTGCACTGGCGTAAGTAAATGGGCAGGGGTAGAGGTAAATACCCCACCCCAGGAGGTAGGTTTAAAGTGAGTGGATTTTTGCCCTCCACTGAGACCGCTCGGTCTTTGTGGCTCACCTTTTTATATTTCTCCCAATAGGACCGGAATTCTAATGAATCTAAAATATTAAGGTATATATATATATATATATATATATATATATATATATATATATATATATATATATATATATATATATATATATATATATATATATATATATATATATATATATATATATATAAAAACTTAACAAGTGTTTTTTCTTTTATACTTTCTTGGGCTTAGTGGTTCTTGTTTTTTTAAATTACGGAAAAAAAAAGGGTTTTCATTTCCTTTTTAATTTATTCACAAACGTTTCGGCTTGTTTGGCCTTTCTCAATGTCCATAGGAGGATAATCCATTTAAAAATAAAAGCATATATGTGTACACAACAAATTAAAATTTACATGTCAACTAACCACAACTAACCACAACTAAACAACTACCCACAATCTGTACATTCATAGTTATACGGTTAAAATATTACTGAAAATAAAAATTAAAGTATATATATATATATATATATATATATATATATATATATATATATATATATATATATATATATATATATATATATATATATATATATATATATATATATATATATATATATATATATATATATATATATATATATATATATTTGTGATAGATATTTAGTTATGTATATGGTATGTAAATTAATTAATTTTCTTAAATTAAATTAGATTGAAATTGTTATATTATAATAACTATCACAATATATTTTTTGTTTGTGGGGCGCTGTTTTTTTCTCCGACTGTGGGGGCCTTACCTCAGGCGAGTTCATTTCAACAGACCTTACGAACCTATATAAATAAAAAAGTGAGAAATGTTTGACACATTTGTTTATTAAACAAAATTATTTATAAAATAAAACTTGAATATCAAATAGTTATCAAATTTTAAGTCCTTATCAGGATATCTCCCACTATTACTTAATTAAATATCTTTATTATAATATTTTTTTTTTTTAAAATTAAAGTATTATTATTTTATAATGTTTCGAAAATTTGGGGAATTAAAAATATATGAAAAATGTATTTAATTCGATTAGTTTGTCTTTCCTGAAAATTTTTTTTATTTATTTATTTTTTCTTTTAATAAAAATTATTTCTTCGTTATTATAAAAAAAATTTATTTGGCCCAAAAATTTATTAAATAAAATAAATCTTTCTAAAACAATATCTATTCTAAGTCTGGAACTGTCCTTTTTCTCCTAGCGGCGAAACCTAATTAACCTTATTCGGTTTTAAAATGTCTATTCTAAGTTACCTGTTTGTTGTTACAAAACCGAAGTTCTCTTCTAAGTAGTAAAAAAAAATATATAATATTTATACAAACATGCTATTTGAACTGGACTATCAAAACCATCAGCTGAGCAACATTTGGCACTTTGGGAAAATTTTTTTAACATCTGATTGACGAACTTTGTTTACTTTTTGTTTCATGAAAATCGGCACAGATTTTATGTAATTTGTCACTACCTCCCGGTAAATTGGTTATTCTGTTTTCGTCGTTTCATTTCTAGTGTTTGTTCAAAATGTCGTTTATGAAATTTATATATTTTCTGGACATTGGCTGGCTTCGATTTATTATTATTTATACTATTCGCCCCCTTAATTCTCGCTAACATTCACATTTATACATTCATTCATTTCGCTTCGGCTTGTGTCCATTCCGGATTCACTAATTTACAGCTATTTATCCTTTTAGGTTTTCTTTTTACAATTGGCCTCCGTGGGTCCATATAATCTTCTATTCGTGTACAGTATCCAGCTGATTCAATGGTGCGTCTTTACAAAACTCTTTTGATTAAAATCTTTGCCAATTTTTTCATAAAATCCACAGCGTGTCCGTTTAAATATAATTTACCTTCCTCGTAGTTTATCTTAGCATTGAATTTATGTAATTTTCCTTTTTTTAAATTTTCATTTCTCATTGAAGACCCTGCATTATTAAACATTGTATATTAAAATCTTTGCCATTAATATTTAAATTAAGATTGCATATTTGTTTTATTTCGTCAAGCTTCTTGTTATTTGCCCCTAATATTTTGATTTTTTTGGGATTTTGTTGATAAATTTTGTTTCTTTGTTGAAATGGAATCTAATTTTTTTTGCCATCTGTTTATTAATTTCTAAATTTTCTTGTCGAACACTATCTGTACTTTTCGGGTTTTGTGATGGGTTTTTTTTAATTTTTTTTTTTATTTTTTTTCCATAGGTTATACCAAAAAATTTTAAAATATATATATATATATATATATATATATATATATATATATATATATATATATATATATATATATATATATATATATATATATATATATATATATATATATATATATATATATATATATATATATATGATGTTAAATAAACATAATTATTGCTTTTTTCAGTTGTCAATATTTTTATTTTTCCGCTAAATTTCTTTAAAAAATATTTAAAATCTACAAATTAATTTTTGATTTCTTTTTTGGTTGTAATTGTTTTTCTTGATAATTGTTTTAATATCCGGGAAATTAGATATTTTGACATATTTTTTTATTTTTTATGTTTAATTTGGGTTTACAAAATCTTTAAAAAAAATCAAAATTTTCGGTGTTTTTTTTTTTTTAAAAAAAAAAAAATTATTTTAAAATTTCGATCAAAAAAAATATCAATTTGGTTGAAGCTATAGGTTTTTTCAAATTTCTTTAAAGACAAACGTAATTGTGCATAAGTGGGGCTGTACATATTTTTGGCCATTAAAAATCAAAAAATAAAGATAATGACATGTTTTTTGTCATTTTGTTTCATTTTATGGCGGATTTATTAATTTAAAAAAACAGTTTGTGGTGTTAGTTGTTATTTTAAAAATAAGAAAATGGGTATTTTTTTAAGTTATTTGGCAATAAAATTTTTAGTGATTTGCTTTATATTTTACGTGCAAAAACATTTTTTTTTTAATCAAATATCAATTTTTTATATTTTAATTAAAAAAAATAAATTTAAAACTTTTTGTTTAATTATCTATTTTTGATAAACTTTAAAAATAAAAATATTTGACAACTTAACAAAAAATTATTTATGTTGATTTTACATCCTTAAAAATTGGATTTAGAAAAACGTTTTCCAATCACTTCTTTCGAAAGTTTCAGAAACAACCCCACTTTCAGATTTTTTTTTGGAAAAAAGTAAAATATGGCAGATAATAGAATCGTGACTATAATTTCTTATTAAAATTAAAAAAAAAAATAAATGTGATTAAAGAGTAAATGCCTATAATAAAACCCGTGTGCACAACTTAAAGTTTAATTCCGAAACGAACGGCATTTAGAGTTAGAGAAACGATTAAATAGAGTGTGAAAATGCACTATTTAGAGCTGTTAATAGCTGATAAATATAATATCAAAACAAATCGTAAATAATTATGCATGAACCAAGCTCGGTGGTATAAATCGCGTTTTAGAGGAAATTTTACATAAATAATGGAGTTAAAAGGGAAATAATAGCTATTTAGAGTGTCTGCTGATAGCGAATATCATGCCGCGCCTGTTTACATGCCAATATTCGGCAAATACCAGAAACCGCAAAAGGGTTTTAGTAAAATATCGAAAATTCAATTGGTTTAAAGTTTTTTAGTTGAATCTAAGAGGATATTTCCTTATTGTCTTTAAAATTTTTAATTGATTTAATTATTACTTAATGGAATTCCATAATAAATTACTTTTGACTTTGAAATTTCATTCAACGAGGATTGAACATTGTCTTATATCTGGCTTCCCTTATACCAAAAAAAAAAAAAAATGAGATAGTTATCGTTTCAATCAGGATATATTGATTTAAATTAAAACTAAAGAGATACTTTAAATATTCCGGTTGGGTACATTCCAAAAAAAAAGGGATGGGACCCTTTCCGTCCTGGTCCCGGGGTATAGAAACTGAGCCTGCTCAGTCCAATTGATCTCTCTGAACTAGCAGATCGTCTAAGTCTAAAATAAAAAACCTAAAAAAAACATGAATCCAAATATTTATTTATGTTGTGGTGGCAAGTGTGCCACCGTTAAGATAAAAATAAAATACAATTTTTTTTTAAATTACATAATAATTTAAGTTAAAATTTTTGGAATTTTGATAAAAATTATAGAGATTCTGAGATCGCTTTATATACAGGGTGTTTCCTAACTACGGTACGAAACTTCAGAGGGTGATTGGCTAGGTTGTTTTAAGAAAATAAGTTCCTATGAACATATGTCCGGAGTTGCTTCGTTTCTGAGATACAGGGCGTTGAAGTTTAAAGAAAAAAACGGTATTTATAAAATATCATAAATATCCTAAAACCGATTTGGTCGAAATTTGGTGCAGTTATTTGAAGTAATAGGGTGCTTATTTAGCTCTAACTAGATTGAAATTATTAGCTCCAGTGGCGTCTTAAAATGGGCACCACAGCCATATTCTTGACGAAAAAAGTACACCAATGACTTTCTCTTATAGTTTTTTTATTTTTTAGATTAAGCAACTAAAAATACAACTTTTTAAATTTCCTGTGTTTTCTTTCATATCTAGCTTGTTTTGAGAAAAAATAACCATATTAACTCATTCTAAAAGCTATCCATGGACAACATAAAATAAAAACCAAAAATAAAAAATAAACACTTTCGACCTTAAAGTAAATGAGCAAAATGTCCACCTTCTGATAAGATACAAGACTGCAACCGATTTGTCATTGAGTGTCTGATACGTGCAAAAATTCCTGGAGTATTCCATATGACATTGCAATTGTCAATTATCCGATTCCTCAAGTTATTCACATCTAGTACAGGAGTTTTATAAACAAGAGCTTTCAAATGTCCCCATAAATAGAAATCTAGAGGATTCATATCAGGACTGCGAGGTGGCCAATTTTGAGGTCCTGCACATACAATCCAGCGATTAGGGTAGGTGATGTCGAGATGCTGACGAGCAAGAGCACTTAAATGAGCTGGAGCCCCGTCGTGCATAAACCACATGTTGACTCTTACTTGTACGGGTACTTCTTCTAACAAAATGGGTAAATGATCTTGCAAAAAGTCCGTGTAGGATTCACCTGTTAATCTTGCTGGGAAAAAAACTGGGCCAATTAGGTAGTCACCAATAATTCCTACCCAAACGTTCAGCGAAAATTGTTGCTGAAAATGACTTTCTCTAATAACGTGGGGATTTTCGTCGGCCCAAAAATGGTCATTGTGAAAGTTCATAATAGCATCTCGTGAAAAATTTGCCTCGTCCGTAAATAAAACATTTGGTAAAAAATTATTATGTATGCCATGGTATGAATCAACCACCTGCAAAACATTCATCTTGTTTAAAAATCCCGAGGTAGCAGAGCTTGGACCCGCTGTATGTGATATGGGTACAGGAGGTTTCTTTTAGAACTTTCCCAAAAGGTTTTGGGCTGACTTTAAGCTGCTGTGCAATCTTCCTGGTACTATTTGAAGGATCTTCTTCTATCGCATTAAGTATAGCTTATTCTAATTCAGGCGTTGTTACAGTTTCTGGTCTTCCACCACCTGTATTTTTATTAAAAACTCCCAGTTTTACATAACCTTGCGTGTAGCGTTCTAAATGTTTTGGCACATGGAATTACTCTGTTAGGGTATCTGTCCTGGTAAATTCTTGTGCTTCTTTCGCATTCCATTTGCTAATCCATAAATAAAGTGCATGTCAGCCATTTCAGCGTTAGTAAAATTATTCATGATGGATCACTGCTAATTGACAACTCTGAATTTACTGATATGACAATACTATCACTGTGAGCTGGTCTCCAAAGGGGTAAGTAGGTACTAGATTGGACTTCGCAATAATTTGTTATAAAAGCAGATGTGGTATGCCAAAAATGTGATAATAAAAGTCATACAAGTAAAATGTTTATTTTCATAGTAAACAAGATATGAGGTTGCTTCATCTAAAAAACTACAAAAAAGTCATTGGTTCACCAAATCGTTTAAGGATATTTATGTATTTAAATATCGTTTTTTTAAGTGTCAGACACTCAATGACAAATCGATTGCAGTCCCGTATTTTATGAGAAGGTGGACATTTTGCTCATTTACTTTAAGGTCGAAATTGTTTATTTTTTATTTTTGGTTTTTATTTTATGTTGTCCATGGATAGCTTTTAGAATGAGTTAATGTGGTTTTTATTTTTTTTTCTCGAAAACGAAGCTAGATATGAAGAAAACACAGGAAAGTAAAAAGTTGTATTTTTAGTTGCTTAATCTTAAAAATATAAAAACTATAAGAAAAAGTCATTGGTGTACTTTTTTTCGTCAATAATATGGCTGTGGTGCCCACTGAGACGCCACTGGAGCTAATAATTTCAATCTAGTTAGAGCTAAATAAGCACCTTATTACTTCAAATAACTGCACCAAATTTCGACCAAATCGGTTTTAGGATATTTATGATATTTTATAAATACCGTTTTTTTCTTTAAACTTCAACGCCCTGTATCTCAGAAACGAAGCAACTCCGGACATATGTTCATAGGAACTTTTTTTCTTAAAACGACCTAGCCAATCATCCTCTGAATTTTACGATTAGGAACCTTTTAAAAAATACAATTTATTTAATTTTTTAAAATTTTTTAAAAAAATT
>JAHBCN010008358.1:0-39427 GCA_019359885.1 Listronotus oregonensis
CTTAATATAACCCATACTACCATATTCGGAATTAATTTGTACTACGCCACTTAGTTGGTTTGATACTTTGACAAATAGACGATACAGCGGGAATGACTTATTTTTTTTAAAATTAACATAAAACAAACTTTTTTGGCTTAATATTTCCGGAATTTTAAAAAATTAACATGCACAAAATAAGCTTAAAATTAAAAATTTTTACGCGAAATGGCTTTTTAAAGGAATTAAAATTTATCGTGTGCACAATCGAAAGTTCAAAATGACAGCACGACGCGACGGGGAGGTGGGGTTACCCTTTTTTAGGTCACATGACCAAATTCTTATAATTAAGACCTTTTTAAATTTTTAGATTGGAGAACAATATAAATAAATAACGAAAATAGTTCCGCATTGAAAAAAGTAAATTATTTATTTTATATGTACAGGATTTTCCCGTATAATTGCGCCCCCCTTTTAAAAATTTTGTATTTTTATAGATAAAAAAAATTTTTTAAGAAAGTTGCGGATTTTTATAAATTTTCATGGTGTAAGATAAAAAAAAACAAAAAAAATTTTTTTTAAAAAAGGGATTAAAAATCCAAATTCTGCTAATTTTCCTCTTTTCAAATATATATAACTTATCTATGTTCGGATAAACGAGTTGCAAGTTATTTGAATTTAAAATCTGCTTATAACCCATAGTTACCATGGATAAAACCCCAAAGTTTGGAAAAAGTTTAATTTTTTAAAAAAAATAAAATTTTAAAAATAATTTTTTAAAAAGTTAAAATAAATATTAACCCAATATTTAAATAATTAATTATAATTAAATCTGTTTTATAACATAGATACATATAAAAAAGTTAAATTAATGATTAATTTTTAAAAATATAAATATTTAAGAATAATTTTGTTTAATTTAATATTTATAAATTTTATAAATAATGTTTTGAAAAAAAGTATATGAAGGAGAATTTTCAATCTATACAGGGTGTTCCATTTAAAATAACGAAGTTGATAGTGTTTTGTTAATTTTCCGATCATCATTTGTTTTCTATCTTACACCATGAAAATATCTTTATGAAAAATCTGCAAATTTCATATAAACTATTTTTTCATCTATAAAAATAAAGTTTTAAAGGGGTGCACAATTATACGGGAAAACCCTGTACAGGGTGTCCCATTTTCGAGAGTTTTATAAGGTATCTTTGTATTTGTTAATGCTATTAAAAGAGTAATATAAGCGCCATGTGCTCTTTTTAAAGTTAAAGTTGGGTGGTGAAAACAAAATTTAAAAATTTTCTGTCGCTTAAAAGATACTGGGGAAAATAAAAGTGACTCTATATTTTCTTATTTAAAGAAATACAAAAAAAAATTTTAACACTAAAAATTCTCATAATTGTTTAGATTTAGAATTTAGGAGAACATATTTAAAAAAATATTCAATCATTTTTTTAAAGTAAATTCAATTTAAAGTCTAACATTTAATTTTTTTTTTTTCTTAAAATTTTTATAAAATATATGTTTTTAATAGCTTCTATTTTTTCTAAATGTTTATTAAAAATAAAACAACTAGAATTAAAAACATTTTTAAAAATATTCATGTTTTGATTTTTTATAATTTTTTAAAAATTTGTAAAATTCACAAATTATTTTTTTTTTAAGAGTTTATTCGCGCCGCGAAAATTGGGTCCAATTTGGGGTTCGGGGCGTAATGTTTTTCTGAAAAACGGTATAAGTTATCGATAATTTTCAAAAACTATAAAATATGAAAGCCAACACTTAAATCTAGGCTTCTGCTGTAATAGTTTTTTAAATTTGGATGTAGTTTTTAATATTTCCTTGAGTGAAAGTCACCCTAAAATCGGTTACGTTAAGATATTATTTTCTCTTAACTCGAATCATATTTCAAAAAATCCGTTACAGCAGAGGCATAGATTATTTCCTTACCTTTAAAACGGTGTATAATTTATATCATCTAAGTGAAAAATAGTTACCGAAAAACGTTATCTTCTGTAGGCTTGCAATCGGAAATAACATCGCATCGATACACCGAATTTGAAAGAACTAAATAAAATATAATATTTTTAATGCGGCTATCGAAAATTGTGGTAGTGGAGTTTTAGTCTCCGCCCACCGTCTCCGCGTCCTTTCGCCCGACCCCTAAGGTGTAGCGTAAATGCACTCTTAAGTTGTCAAATATTTTTATTCTTAGAGTATATCAAAAATGTTCAAACTAAGGGAAAAAATAACGGAAATCATCACAAATGTTTGGAAGCCTCTTCGTTGATTTAAGTGCATCTTAACATTTTTTGAAAGGATTTTAAGGCATTTATAATAGTTTTACTTCTGCAAAGCCTTATAAAGTCTTTAGATTAAAAGTATTGTCGGTTGAAGACTTCTTATAATATGTGTTCATACTAAAGAAAATTAGAGGTTTTAGATACGGAGATTGTGGTGGTCATCTTATAGATCCATGTGTTCCTATTTAACGGTTTCTAAAGGAGTATTAAAATACTCTTTTACTCGAAAAGGTTATTTCTAGATACTTATTCTGAAGAATGTATTTAAAAAATTTTAAATTTTGACTTTACTATTTTAAGTTTGACTTAAAAATTGCACATGACGCCTATAAAACGTTTACCCAATAAAAGTGTCGAAAACGGAACACCCTGTGTATATTATAATATTTATTAAAAAGAGGTCGTACAAGAAATCCCAGTAAAAAAAAAATATTCAAAACAGAAAAAAAACCGTGGCGCACTAAAAGCCAAATCAAATATTCTAAAAAATCGAAGGCTTAAGCAACTTGTTGTTTTATTTTATATAAAGCGTAATACGCTTTGCGAGCTATTTCATGTTGCCTTATATGGATGAACCAAAACGTAAAAGATGCAACAAAAAAGAAGAATGTTCAATAAAGATCTTTAGCTAAGGCAAGAGCTTTAAAGCTCGCAAAATCGAAAGCTCATTGTTGGCAATTTTCAACGTTTTCTAAGAATAAAGGAAATTGGCGAAATTGCCTGTTTTATCTGAGCAACCCCCCGGATTTAAATTCGCTTAAATGATCGTATGTGCCCTTTATGAAACTTCGAAATTAGGAAGTGTGCCTTTGAGACTGATGCTAATGTAAATGAACAATTTGGCTAAAACGCTACACAATATCTGAGAAATAATGATTAAAATATGGTAGGAGTGTTTAAAAAAATAAATAAGAAACAATTTTAGTCGCTATAGATATAATGATCGCATCCAAAAGTTACTAATTTTTTATATTTATTGCATGAAACTGGATTTATGGATTATAAAAAATGTTTCCATTTTTAAGATGTAGTAAATTTATATTTTTTTTTTAAGATAAAACTACCGAATTCTGCATTTAGTATTTTAATCCGTCGTAATACGTTAAACCAGCGGCGGCTCCTCCATTGGGTCATTTGGTCAATGACCTTCCAATATTTTTGACTAATATTTCCGAACAAAAACATAATAATGATATAAATAAAAAAAAACATTTTTTTTCAATCTTATAAATTTTCCTTTATAATTCTAAGCATATAAACTCGTTGATCGATTACTGGATTCCACAAGCTTCGCGCAGCGATCTCCAGATCAGTGGTTTCGTTTGTTGGCCAAAAACCGGGCTGCCTGCCTTCATTGACCGCATTGTTTTAAGCGGAGCCGAGTCGAGTTTTTCCGATCTAATTTACGATTGGGCTTTTTGGCGTTCGAGCAGTGTAATCGCATGATCTGGGTCAACTGCCGCGAAGAGAAATTACGCATTTTTCAAGGTGTTTCTTATACGGTTATTATAGAACGGATTATATACGATTTTAGGAATTATTTTTTGTTGGTGTATGTTTTTGTAATGTAAATTCGGAAACAGTGCATTTGTTGACAATTTTGTGTACGTTACCGATGACAACTGTAGAGAGCGAGAGATGCTTCTCTACATTAAATAGAATAAAGACATTTTTACGCAACACAATGGGGAAAGGTAGACTCTCTGCGTTGGCCATGTTAAGTATTGAAAAGGTCTTTATAAATAATATTGTAAATTACAATGAAGAAGTAATCAATCATTTTGCAAGTGCCAAAGGCAGAGGATTGAACTAAAATTTATGACTATTTAGGTAAGTTAAGTAACCCTTTTATTTTTTATCATATAAATATACTTATTTTTAACCTATAAGTTGCCGTCATACCTCTGGCATATCGATATTACTTACTGTCGGGTGTGAGATTTTTTAGAATATGTTGTGCAATTTTTCTGTTTAAACAGATGTCGATGCATATTATTTGTTATATTGTTATGTTTCTTAATAAATAGAAATATAATTCTTCAAATAAAATAATCTTGCTAAATCATTTATTTTTGAATTTTCTTTCTTGTTTTTTCTTTGGAGTAAACGTCTGTGTGAAAAAATAATGCCTAAAATTGTTTTTTTTAACTAAAAATCAGTTAAGCCATATGCATTTGAAATTTTAACTAATGACCTCCCCGAAAGATTGACCTTGAGCCGTAAACTGCGTTAAACACCAATCACAGCGAATTACGACACGCATAGTACAGTCACTAAAGGTAAAAATAGGCTATAACCTCCAAGTTCTTTGAACCTCCATCGATTTACATGAAAATTTAGAATCAAGCTTATTTTTCCCTTAACTTTTAATTTTGCATATTGGGGATAAAACCCACTCTTTTGCAAAAAAAATAAGAAATGCATATTAAAGCATTCAATCGGTGTAAATTTTATTTAGTTGAGTAGAATATAGATTCTGTAACATTTTAAAGCATAATTTTTAATTTTAATTAATTTTTCAACCCTCAGAAAACATCCCTTAAGTCGAAAAATCATGAAAAAATTTGTTTTTGGCTCCCTGAGGTAAACTAAAAATTTGTTAACTGCGTATGATATTATTCATTTATTAACTGCAGTTTTTTAACCCTGAAAAAACACCCCTTATCTTGAGATCAATGAAATAAATATTTTTTTAGAAGCTTTAATCGTTTTATTCGTGCTTTAAAATCGTTTTTACTGGATATAAAAAAATTATTCATTTATTTATTCTAACATTTAAGCCCTTAAAACCTTTAAAAACTAATTAAAATCAAATTTAAAAAAAAAATAAATAAGCAGCTTTCATTATTTCAATAATGCATTCATGACAATAATCTTATTGTCTGATTATAAAAAAATATGTAAAATTTCGACACTTAAAAACTACTCTCTATTACAAAAATTAATTAAAAGATTACTTTTTTAGCAGCTTTTTAGATTTAATTAATTACAATATATGAATAAACACAAGTTTTTATTTATTTTTTGTCAAATGCAATAAATACAAACTTTGAAAGCCGAATTTATAAAAATTTTAAAACTATTTATTACAATCAACCTCTTCTTCATGGTCAATGGGAGGACAATTCTGACATTTGTCACCGCTGCATTTTTCCACATGTTGCATTACAAAATAGTTCAATTATTTAGCAACCGCAAGAGACACCGCAGCCTTTTTTACAGTTGCAAAATATCATTTTAAGTAGTTTCTGGTGAAGGTGGATTTGCATTTTTAATTATTTGTAAAGATCCTTTAATATCAACCCCTTTCCAATCAACTAGACAAACATTTTTGTTACTAAGTCATATCTGGGTCTGTAAGTAAACCCTCTTAATATGTTCATTTAGTTTACCAACTGTTGGAATAAAAAATGCGATTGGTTTTTTTACGATAACTCCGTTAATTTTTATGATATCGGGTCCTTTCAAAAATAAGATTATTTACATTTTTACTTTTAGAAGTTAAAGAGTTAAAAGCTCTAATTGGATGATCCTTACAATAAAATCTAAACTTGCAACAAGGATATCTCGGTTGTTTTTTATTCTACAGAAATAAGGAAAAAACAAAATGTTTAATTAAAAAACCTACATTTTCGTTTTTTATGATTTATTTACGTAAATATACACGTTTTGGAGTTATGATAAAATAAGATACATATTATAGAGAATTTAAAATTTTGAAAAATCGTATTTTTTTACAAAAAAAAATCATTATAAACTAGTCAAACTCCTTCAGCTCACTACCTACACTTAAATAAAGTTAATCCTCTAAAAATCTATAAATTTTAATTTTTGTTGAAAGTGGCGTAGGTTTTATTTTCACTTTTTCTTTAAACATTCGAGAGTACCGTCTTATGACCATCATAACTCGCTTAGTTTTAATGCAATCTACCTAATCTAAAGCTATTTAAAAGGTCTCTGCATGGACTTAAAGAAGTATTCTAAAGATATTTTCCGAAAAATGTATCGGTTTCCCGTTATTTAACCTCAAAATACTTGCGTTTGGGTACCCGCAAAAAAAACCTATAAGTAGCTATAAGTCGCGTATGATTCAACCTAAAATGTTTTTTAAAACACCATTTTCTTTATTTTTTATTACTTTTTATTTCGGTAAAGACAATTTTTTAAAAAAAAACATGTATTTTTTTCATGAAAAATCAACTTTTTTAATCGTTACTAACTCAAAACATATTGACTTATTAAAAAAACAAAAGTTGCTTAGAATTGGCCCTTTATCTATTCCCGGGGGTATGTAGGTTTAAAGTGAGTGGGTATAATACCCTTCCACCGCGAGCGATTGGCCCTATTGTGGCTCACACCTTTTATATTTCTCCCACCAGGTCAATCCAGACTTCTAATAAATCTGATGATCCTGTTGGGAGAGAGATTTTACCTCCCCGGCAACAAGGTGTCATTGCCGAGGATTGCGAATCTTAGTCGTGCCATTGCTGGGCACGAACACAGTATGTGTTCTGCCGATTCATCCCCTCCATGCACATGCGGCACTGGCGTCCCCTAACCGATCTGGCATGTGGTTTCAATCTCAGTGTCGGTACTCCCACTAGAGTTTTAAGGTGTACCCTTGATTGCTTCAGTAGTGTAACCGTACATTGTTGATTCGGTGGGCTTATGAAGGCCCTCGAGTGTCTGAGACCCGGAAGTTCATGCCAGTACCGAAGATTTTCTCTTTGTGTTCAAGCTGATATGAACTGCTTGGCCATTCCATAAGATATACCGATGACCGGTTCCGGCCCCGTGAATTTGTTTTCCGCCCCCCTTTTGGCAAGGAGGTCTGCGGATTCATTACCCTCTAGGCCGGTGTGTCCAGGTATCCACAGTAGTGTAACCTTATTGTTTTGACCCAGTTTGGTCAGCGCATCCTTGCAATTCCAGACGGTTTTCGAATTACACCGGCTGGATTCAAGAGCCTTAAGAGCTGCTTGACTATCGAAGAATATTTTAACTGTCTTCCCGGGGTTATTTCTGATAAAATACTTTTAGCCTCCGAGAAGGGGTGGCATCCACCCTCAGGGCAAAAGCGCAAGTCCTTTATGTCAATTTTGTTACTTGAGTCACCCTTTAAGACCTCACCAATTTTTACGCAAATCAATAAAGGTTCAAAGAATTTGGAGGTGAAAACTCTTCAGTGACTGTACCAGTATCATTAAACCCTATTGGTGCCTTTTGCATTGGAACCTTCGAGCATATACCTACCTAAAGGCAGAGTTATCGCGATAAGTTTACAATATTTCTCCCTCGCTTTTTGTGTTGATTGCACTCAAAGTGAGAGAGAAAAATTGTAAACTCATAAGTCTACAACTTTTATCTCTCGCTTCTACGTGCTTCAAGGGAAAAGGTTGTGGACTTATCGAGATAAGTTTGCTTCTAGGTAGGCATATGGTCTCTTTACCTTTACTGTTTATCTGTTCTTATTAAGAGTGCATTTACGCTACACCTTAGGGGTCGGCCAAAAGGACGCGGAGACGGTGGGCGGAGACTAACAAACTCCCACTACCACAATTTTCGTATAGCCGCATTAAAAATATTATATTTTATTTAGGTTCTTCCAAATTCTGTGAATCGATGCGATGTTGTTTCCGATTGCAAGCCTACAGGAGATAACGTTTTTCGGTAACTATTTTTCACTTAAATGACATAAATTATACACCATTTTCAAGGTAAGGAAATAATCTATGTCTCTGCTGTAACGGATTTTTAAAATATGAGTCGAGTTAAGAGAAAATAGTATCTAAACATAACCGATTTTAGGGTGACTTTCACTCAAGGAAATATTAAAAACTAAATCCAAATTTAAAAAACTATTACAGCAGAAGCCTAGATTTAAGTTTTGGCTTTCATCAAAGATAATACTACTACGAATAGATGGTTCATTTAAATGGGGCGTTTTGAATCAGTTCGGAGATATCAATGCTTCCGTAAATGCGAATAAAATTAAGTCGGTAACCCCTGCCCCAGCGAATCGAGGTATGTGCGACATTGTCAATGTCTGTCGCTTGTACCTTATTCGGAACAGAATAGCGAAAGCGGCTTAAACGGATTGTGTATTTACTAGTCGCGTTTTATTACGCCAACAGTAAAGGCCTGCCGGCAACACTGTTTAACTTTCGTTCAAGGATAGCGCGAAAATCTCTCGATGGACATCGGCTCGCGTTAGCCAAAGTCCATTAGGGGTATCAAAAATATAGCATTGAATGGTTCATCTTATCCGTAGTAGTATTATCTTTGCTTTCATATAGTTTTTGTAAATTATCGATAACCTATACCATTTTTGAGAAAAACATTATGCCCCGAACCCCAAATTGGATCCAATTTTCGCGGCGCGAATGGACTCTTAAGTGGTTGTGGTTCATCAGAAAATAAAAAGCCTGTTTTGGGCAAAATTTCATTTATTTTAATTTTAATTAATGCTTAACTTATTTTTGTATTATTGAAACAGTGACTTCTTGTCAATAAAACGTTGATAAGTTATTTTTTTTTTAAATGGTTTTTTGAGTTTTTCTTTTGGATCTTTGGGACCAAAGCGATCTTGCATGTTTAGCTAATAACTCAAAGTGTGTTGTAATTATTGGTAAATGTCGTACTTAGTCCATAAAACAGTTTGAATTGTAAATAAATTAATAATCATACTAAATTATGCCCAAAAAATTGCCTTCATTTTTGAAATATTAACTGTATTTCCAATATTGATGCAATATATTAGGATTTTTGGTATTTTTTGTCAGACATAAATTTGACTAACCTTGTATATTGCATAAGCTTGTCTACTTCAAGAATAGATTAAATCTCTTAAAAAATCAAAAACCACCAAGATGCAGCTTAAAGATAAAGGCTCAATAAAGATCTTAAGCTTAAAGAGCTTTGAAAATCGCGGAAACGCAAGGAAAGCTTATTCTTGGCAATTTTCATCGTTTTCCTGGAATAAAGGAAATTGGCAGAATTGCCAGTTTTTATCTTAAAACCCGTTTGAATCCAGAGTCGTTTGAGACATGTGTGTCGTTTATGAAAGTTCTGCACAGTATTAAAGGGGCTGTCATTTAAAATGGAGTCGTTGTCGTAGTTATAGTTTCATGACAATGGTAAAGAGTTAAAAGTAAAAAATATCAGTTTTTATAAAGATTTTTTCATATAGGAGACAACGATAAAAATATATAACTGCTATAAGCTGTAGAGTTGCATATTATTGTATTCACTGGATGACTGTATGCACCATCTCTCTCTTGTCATCTAAAATACTTATTATAACAAAGAGAAACAGGAAAAATATTTTTGATTGTATATTTCATTGTTTTTTGGTGTTTATGTCACTTTATGTCTTATAATACGACAAATATTTCTTGGAATAAAAATGGTATTTGTGCTGATACATATCCACCGAACAGACGAACAATTTCATCTTTTACTATGCAGCATCTGAAATTAAAATTGGTATAAAAATTGTTTGGGTAAATCTATAGTATTTTCTGAGACCTGAAATGAGCAATAATTAAAAAACATTGAGAAATATTATTTCCAT
Organism: Listronotus oregonensis; assembly: GCA_019359885.1. Taxonomy (NCBI): domain Eukaryota; kingdom Metazoa; phylum Arthropoda; class Insecta; order Coleoptera; family Curculionidae; genus Listronotus; species Listronotus oregonensis. The sequence continues at coordinate 9,856 of JAHBCN010008358.1, forward strand.
TAAGAGAAATATGTACAGTAACGGCCATTAATTCTTGGGCAATTCTTTTTCCCTTTCGTAAAATAGGCTTACGCCACCTTCTACTGAATATAAATACCTGTTGAAAAACTTAATAAAGAAACAGGTGTCCGTTGTCAGTGTCTAAAAATAATTTTTAAAATGCCAAACTTAACTTTGGACCAAAAAGTATTAATTATTCATTGTATTGAGCAGAGAGGTTGGCCAGAAAGGGATGTGGCGGAAGAGCTTAACATCCCAGAGAGTACTATTCATTTTGTTAAAAAAAAAATGGCAAGGAACACAGTCCTTTGAGAGAAGAGCTGGGAGTGGTCGCCCCAAACTATCGAATCAAGAACAAGACAATGGTTTAGTTAAAGTTTTGAGAAACCAACCATTTAAATCTGTAGTTACAGCAAAAACTGAAAGTAATTTCCCAGCATCGGTTAGCACGGCACGGCGAAGAATAAGGCAAATCCGAATTGCGCTGCCACCTGGCATTTTAAAACTGTTTTTAACAAATGCAAATAAAGAACAACGCATTGGATTTCCCCTACAATTTTACTTGGAACCTCCCATTTTTTGGGAAAATATAAAATTTACCGATGAAAACGTGTTTCAGTTGTGCTACAATAGGATACTAATGGTATTCAAGCCTCAAGGAACACGATTTGATGAAAAATATACCCAAAAGGACAAAAGTAGTGGGCGATTGTCGGTAAATGTTTAGTGTTGGCTGAGTGCACAAGGACTTGGTGTATGTTATTTTATCGAAGAAGGGTTCAATGCGGAGGTATATATAGATCTAGTACAGAATATCATGTTTCCTTCTGGATCGATTTCGGGACAGAAATTTTATATTTCAGCTAGATAAGTGTCCCGTTCATACGTCCCGGCAAGTCGATGAATGGGTTAAAGTGCAGAGTATCAGGGTTTTACCGTGGCTCACACCAAAGACAATTGTAGTTACTACAATTGTCTTTGCTCACACGTAGTCTAGATTTAAATGTTATGGAAAATGTTTGGGGCTTATTAGTTAAAAAAAATAAATAGAGAAAATGAGTTTAGGCCGCAAAATGTAAACGAACTTAAGGATAACATATTAGAGGCGTAGAATGAGTTACGAGGAAATCCGGACTACGCCCGGGCTTTGGTCCATTCGAAGCCTGGAAGGCTAAACTCTGTCTTAGAAAAAAACGGGGCCGCAATAAAATAGTAAATTTGTTTGGATATTTAAGTTTGTTTAAATTTATTAAATGGTTAATTAATTTAATAACTTGTTAGTTTTTATAAAATATAAACATTTTCATTTATCTTTTGCTTTATTTATAGTAATTTAAAGTAAAACAAGGTAAAAAAGAGCAATTTACAAAAATTGGTAAAAAAGTCAAAATTTGACAAATTTTTTGACCAAGATTTAATGGCCGTCACTATACGCCCTTTATTTTCCTATATCCGGGAGACGCTGACATGTGACACATTTTTGGCAGATGGCTTTTTTTAAAAATTATATTTTTGACAGGTGTGATATTATTTTAAATAAATGTATTTTTGGTCAAGAACTAAAGTACCGTAAGTGTTTTAATGGTGATAAGAGGAAGCTTGTTTACACGGGTCGTAAATATTTAGAGATTTAAGAAAGAGGGGGAAAATTCTGCGGGTAGCAGGGTCCATAGTCTGGACGCTCTAGGGATGAAGGAACAAAGAAAGTGGAAAGTTCGCGGCCTCTAGAGTTGGATCGTAAAATAATTTATAAGAGTGGCACTACGTATTACCCTGTTGGGGGCTGCCAGGGGAGAAATAATACTGGCCAACTCCCCAAAGTAGAAGCCGTGAAAATACCTATAAAAGAGCGACAGATTTCCCACAGCCCGTAGGTGGGCAAGCGAAGGAAGCTTTTCTTTAAGCGTGAGATTATTAATAAGACGACGCCCTACCCCAAATATAAGAACAATAAGAGGGTCCTCTGACTTTTAACTTGGCTTGATTTTGGCAATTACACTCTACTTGGTACCAACCTGTGAAAAAAGAAAACAAAAAGCTTTTTTAATAAACATGCTTAATTTCTTGAAATTAGTTTAATTCATATAATATTTAATTAAAAAATATTAAATATTCTTAAAATTTGCCATAAGACGCAATGCTAATTGTCTGTACCAAAAATATGTATATTACCACTTAGAAATTATCAAACAAGGTGACTAAAATGTAAAATGTTAAGAGAGGACAATCTTACAGTTTGGTATTATTTAAACATTTTTTGTGTTACTGATTAACTCCACAGATTGTAGAAAGTTTTTAAAAAAAGGAATGCAATAGTAATTAAATGGCCGTTATTGATTTAAAAATGTGTAACACTCTGTGTGGTTTATCAGTAACCCAAGAAATGCCGTAATGATACACAACTGTGAGATTGTCCTTTTTTAAAATTTTACATTTTACTCACCTCGTTTGGTTATTTCCAAGTGGTAATATAAATATATATTATGGCAAATTTCAAGATTATTCAATATTTTTTTCATGAGTGTATTTACATTTAATTTTCCATTTATTTTATAATACTTACTATTTGGTTTATGCGTTTTAATAATCAAAGGCATTTTAAATAAAAGCTAAATGAAACCAAAACAGTTCATTTGAATTCCAAAACTAGTTAGCAGATGACGGCAAACCCAATTAAACTTATATTTTGCCACGGTCAAAAAGTTTTGAAATGTAACTTTTGCAAATATAATTTCAAGAATTTAATACCAAAGTAGAAACCATTTACATTTTTTTAAAATTTTCTTGCAAGTTATAACCATTTTCGAGATTTTTGGTAAAAATGCCAATTTTCTATAGTAACCCCTATTTTTATGACAGCTTTTCGTTTAAATGGTATTATAAAGTATACTACTTTCTTGAAGCAGCTTTTTTTCAAACAAACGTTGTCATTTAGCCCTTTTAATAGTTTAACATTTTTGCTTGAAGTTATTATGCATATTTAAAACGTAAACTACTTACAGGAACTCTTTTTCAGTCGTAAAATAGTTAGTCATAAGCAATGGGTGTAAACTAAGGAAGTCATTTTCGATTAGTCCTTAAAAGATAACATCTAAAACCATATACTGGTGTTATATGGATTTGTCACGAGTTGTATCCTCAGTCCATTGCTTTGTGTTCTTTAATACAAGTATAAGTTGAATTATTAAGCAGTAGTATAAATGGCTAGTAAAATTAAAGTTTTACGAAAAGTTGATTCAAATGTACTGAAATCTACACGAAAGTAGTATACGAGTTTTTTTCGTTATTAAATAGATGACGATGTAACGTAAAACATGCACCTTTTTTTGTTTTTGGAATATCCTATTATCTTTGTCCATAAAAGTTGATATAACTAACTTTACTATTAAAAAAATTAATGACAATTTACATCGAGGAAATACAAAGACTAAAGCTCAAACTAAAACAGAAATAAAAGTTTTAAATCGGATCAAGCACCCTGAGCGTATCTACAGCGGACCTATAATGTGAACGAAACCTTATGGTTGGTGTTCCACCGATACCGATATAAATATCGGTATATCGGTATCGGTATCGGAAAAGTATTGACAAATATTTTTTTCTTTAATTTTGAATAAAACAAAGCTTATTTATTGTATTCATATATTTTGATATTTTAATACAAATTTATGATATGAAAGAAACATCACATCACCAACACCACGAAACCCGCCACGAAAGTTGTCATCAAAAAACATTGTAGAACAAAATTCAAAACGAAAATTTAAAGATCTTTAACAACTTAAATTTTATTATTTATATTCTATTTTTTTTAATTATGATGTAAAAATATGCAACTATCTGCGTTGTTAGGACATAGCCTATTTCTTTTTGGGCATACAACATGAGAATATATCTTTTATTACACTGCCACCATTCAGTGGACGATTCTGTTTTTGGAATTACACGACGAAAGAGGTAATACTTTTTTTTCCAACCTATTTTTAAACCCAGGTTTTACAAAGATATTTTTGGATGGACCGCCTACAATGTCGTCGTTAGACTTCCAAAATGAAACATGTGCATCTTGGTTACCTATTCTGTTTTCCTATCTAGCAATGGTAGCTAATGGTAACGCTTCGTCATCGCTGCTAAAATCATCAATTTCTATTACACTTGAGTCACTTAGGTCATCATGACATCATTGTCTAATCATCTGCATTGTGGTCTTGCACTTCACTTTGACAAATTCATTCTTTAATATCGATCATTCACGTTCCTGTATTTTTGTTAATTTCAATAGTGGAGGATCACCTGTCAAAATTTGCTCGACTTTCTGCCTAAAGCAGGTCATCCATGAATTTCATATGATTTGATGGTCTGCTCCCAATTCCACCTGTTTATTCTGGTTAATAAAATAATTTTAAAACTAAAAATACTTAGGGTTATCGCTTATTTTTTTTAAATATTAAATATCACATTTATCAAAAGACGCCAGATTGTACAAAAAAGGATTCAAAATTCTCTGTGCATCTACAATCTACATATTTTAAACGAGGACCAATAAAGGGGGATGATTTATCGCTCCATAAGTAAATGCAGTATTACTATTCGAACAAATACATGAACCTGCATTTCGAACGATCGTCTGTAATATCTAAGACTATAAAAATACAAATTTAAGGACAACTGGAAATGGGATTTCCTTGAATTTTACAGGATTATTGCCGATATTTTATCGTTTATGGCTTTTATTGGATACGGATGTGCAGAGTGGTGTAAATATATAGCTTTACTTTGGTATTTAACATAAAAATAGAATTAAATAATTTAAAAAATGTGTTTTTGAGGGCCTGGCTGAAATGTAAATAGTCTCCCTATTGCGCTAAATTACTTGAAAACTTTAACTGGTAATATATAATGGAGAAAACATAATTAACTACTAAATATTATATAAGGTCTTTTGAATTAAATGTCCGCCATTTTAGTAAGTTTTTAGTTAGTCAAAATACAAAGTTGTTTAAGTTTTCAAACTAGTACCATCTTTTACACCCGTTAAGATCAAAGAATGTAGAAACAAGTGACAAAAAAGTTTTTATCACCATTAAAAAGATCAATTACAGAATTTTAAAGAAATACCATATTTTTCATAGTTTTGGAAATATGTGCATCGGCTTGATTTTAATAGTAAAATGGCAATGGCAACACGTGTAATCGGATTGGCTGGACCCGGGGTTATCCATATATTTGGAGGCCTCGTAATTTTAAAACAACCAACCTTAGTAATCATATCTACCAGAATATTTTATTTTATTTTTCTTTCATTTATTAATGAGCCTCTATGCCCAAAAATTTCTACCTTTTTGTATTTATAACAAGGCTCAAAAGTTTAATTTTATTTATTAAAATGCAGTTGGGTACTGCGTTTCCCCCTTTTTCAGTCTTTGCTGACGTCACCTACTTGGAATTGGCAAAAGAGCTATTCAAAATTTCCCAATATCGTAAACCCAATGGGAAACCTTTTTCTTGTGTGTTTTGTAAGCAACTTCTGACTGTTTTCCAATACACCACATGGCGCACATTAAAATTTTAAAACTCGATTAAGTTTAAATGTTTTGAAATTCCCGGACGAGTGGCGCTAGTTTCTAACGTTCAGCTGTTTTAAAGGATACAGATGTTCAAAAGGTAACTGGTTTATTCTCCAGGGTGTCTACGGCCTACATTCGGGGACCACCCCCCAACAAGGTGAAACATGTATCGATTGTTTAACGGGGTTATCCATATTTGGAGGCCTCAATTAAACAACAACCTTATAATCATACCTCCCGGGGGATATTTTATTTTATTTTTCTTCATTTATTAAATTATAAAAAATTATTTTTTTTATATATATATATATATATATATATATATATATATATATATATATATATATATATATATATATATATATATATATATATACATATATATATAATATATATATATATATATATATATATATATATATATATATATATATATATATATATATATATATATACCCATTGCCTCACAAATGTTATGGATGACTTGCTAGAAGAATGTATCCCAAAATTAAGTTTCCAGCTGCCTTTAAAAAATATCAAGACATTGTAACTTCTTCCTACCAATGGCGTTGAAGAAATACTAAACATTTTCAACAGCTATAACAACAAAATTCAGTTCACTATAAACAAAAAAACAAATAACAGTGCCCCCTTTTTTTAGACACTAAATAATAGACAGAAAACAATGTAATAAAGGTAGACTGGTATCAAAAACCAACATATATGAATTCATTCATACCACACAAAAAAATGAAAATCAATCTCATTCTAGCATAAAAAAAAAGAATACAAAAATTTGTCATCCATCATATATTAATAAAAACATAAAAAAGCTCTCTCTATCTTAATAGATGCCAAACCAAAATTCTTTTTTTTAATAAATTTTTAAATAATTCTATAAATACTAATAATTTAAATAATAAAATAGAACAATAGAAGTTAACAATCTTCAGAACAATGAACACAGTTTGGCTTTTTTCTCTAGAAAGCTCATCTGTTTTATCCAATAACCAACCAACTAACATTTCTCGAAATATTACTGCCTTATCAACTGAGAATCAACCCTCTTATTATTTTTCACTACCATATTGCGGTGAAATCCCCAAATTAGCAAAAATTTTAACTAAAACAGGCCTTAAAATAAGTGGAAAACAAATTTTAAAAATTGGAAACACTTTTTCCAGGCTAAAAGATACAGATAGATTTAAAAACGAATGTTGTTTTCCAATGCATAGAATGCAACGTAACTATATAGGAAAAACTTCCACTGTTTTACAACTCAATAAAAAAAAACATTACCCTATCAGAACATGTCCTTATGACCAATCATAACATAGATTTTGCTAATGCAAAGGAAATAATACAGAAAAGAACAAAAACAAAAGACAGTTTTTTTGAAATGGTGAGATTTTCCTGGATAGTTACTGCATGAATAAAAAAAAAAGATATTGGAAAAAAAATCCCATTAGAAAACTTAAACAAAACGATAATTAATTTAGAAAATTTTTTTGTATCCATCCTTTTTTTTTAAATTATTGTATAATAAAATATAAAAAGAAAAAAATCCTAAATAATTTTAAAAAAATTTTCTGTAAATTTCCACACTTATACATATTTTTTTTCAATAAAAAAAAAAAAAAACCACAAAAATTTTTTTCCTGATTTAAAACCATCTCCCATTGATTTGATTTTGTATTAAAATTAATTTTAAAATGTTCTAGAAAACACTAGAATTTTAAAAAATAAAAAAAAAAAAAAAAATTTTAAAAATTATGAGCACTAAGATGTAAAACAATAAATTGATTATGTTCTTATTGACTTAGGGCCTTTTAAAAAAACTTACTTGCACGTAAGTATTGTTATTTTTGCTTTTATATTTTTTTTTTTTCGTTTAAACAATAAGTTGATTAGATTAATTTTGGGTTAAAAATTTTTTTTATATTGTAGCCTTGAAAAGGAAAAAATAAATTTCCGAAAGCTCGGCGTTTAGTAAAAAAAAAAAGTTTACTTCCCGCCCTGGACCGAATCCCAAGAATTTTAGACCTTTGTATTCAACCAATCGGTCAAGACTACCCTTCCACTTTTTTTTTTTTTTTTATATATATATATATATATATATATATATATATATATATATATATATATATAAATATATTATTTTTGCACTTTTAAGAGAACTGTAACTAAAATTTTGTAACAAATGGCAAATTCAAAAAGAAAATTAAACAGCTATACAAGTTTTAATATAGTTACAAGTAAATTTCCCCGTTGAGAAAAAGAAATAAATGTTATAGGCCAAAAAGAAAAACAATGTATTATTTTTATATTTTTTGGATTTTTTAAAAATAAAGAAATGGTCATAAGCATCAGTATTTATTAAAATTTTCTCTACACGTTTTAATTAAATTCTTCGTCGTTTAAAATACGCCTTAAAGCAGAACTATAGAAACTTAAGAAACATAAAACTTTATTACTTATTAAATGGATATCTATAGATTACACACAATTTTAATTAAGTGTTAGTATGCACTTGAACTTGAAAATAAATCGTACTACCTAATGACACCCCGATGTCACATAAGTATTTTTTATTGCTGCTGCATTGTAGTAAATTAAGTTAAAATAGTTATTAAAATAATTAATTTTTAAAAAAGTGCTTCAAAAGAGTATGACGGGTTTTTCAGCTTAAAATTAAGAACAACTTAGAAAAGCAAAAGGATATTGAGAGTTATATTAGGCTAAGTTTTTTTGACAGAAGCAAAAGACCGTTTTAACAATCGAGAATAAAGATAAAGTTCTCACTCAAATGGCAGTAAAGTCATTGTCCCCACAAAAATATTAGTCAGAACTTTTGCACAAATTCTTCTAACTTCAATCCTCTGAAGATGGAATTGTTCTGACCCAAAGAAAAAGCTGAAACTATTAAGCTAAAGAATTAGAGCGTTTACGCTTGACGGTTATTAATCTTCCCCTTCCAACAGTTGTCCCTGTTTCATATAAAATGTCCGATTTTGTAAAAGTCAAACAGGATCAAGCAAGTATTTTCTCTTCTAATACTAAAATCGTTTGGCTACGGTACTTCAGCAATCTTAAAAATGTACTCCCGAGCTTGCGCCCATCTTAACTCGCCTCTTTCGAATCTCTTACGACATGGCATTTTCCCTGAGAGCGGGTGCCACCGTGTGCAACCTGTCCCCAAAAGGCAGATCCAATATCTCCCTTCCAACCATAGACTTATATTCTTCAGTTGTTGTAAAAGTAATGGAAAAATTCTATTAATTCTCAAATCTAAAGTATCTGGAAAACATAAGATCTTACATGATAGACAATATGGATTCCGTCACAGTATCCAGCTGATCTTCTTCCTTTGTCTCACACAACTGAAACAGTCCCTTGAGTTTCTTGGTGAACTCGTGATCGTTGTTTTTGACATATCCAAAGCCGACCAGGTCCGTATGATGTGCTTCTTAACAAACTTCTTCTACATTTCAACTAAGCTTTTATTCTTTGGTTTTCCAGTTTCTTTCTAACGACGATACTGTTAGTGGATATCATTCTCCAGCTTCTACCAATGACATGAGCCTGAGGTACAGTTTCTGTACCAGTTAAGTCTCTTTAATTCTCTTTAAACACAAAAACATTAATTATTTTTATTCAGGGTGTCATCCAAAAATAAATTAAAATTTTTATACGTTTATATTCCATTAGCAGGAAAATTGATTAATGGTATGAGAATTAAATGGCATTGACCAGGATTTATTAATGCCTGGGCAATGTTGGTAATTTAGCATCAGTATTAAAGTAATAAAATATTTTTTAATGATGAAAAAGAAGATTTCACACATTGAACGAGAGAGGATAAAAATCCTATTAGAAGTCAAAAAAGTACTTGATCTAATTTTTAATCGCAGTACTTTAAAAGGTCTAGATTTTTGGATAGGAATATATAATCGAAAACGAATCGCTCCTTATCGAATAGTGGGAAACAAAGCAATGTAAGCTGCCGTTTTAGGCCAATAATATCGATCCCATTGCTATACCAGGCAATTACCTACATAGGCTTCTACAATATGCCGTACGAGCATTTAAATAACGAACTGATACACCCACCCCTATAAAATCCACTTTGAACCAAGAATTCATTGAGATAACTTTGATAGACGTGTGAATTCTTATAGAGATAATTATAAACGATAAGAAATAACCCGAACACTTGTTGTTCAACATTGGTTTCTCAGATGAGTGTTCGTTTTTTGTGAACGGGACTGTTAGGTCATAATTGTCGGTATTGGCCTGACGGACCCGCACTTATTCCATATGAAGAGAGAGAGAGATATATATATATATATATATATATATATATATATATATATATATATATATATATATATATATATATATATATATATATATATATATATATATATATATATATATATATATATATATATATATATATATATATATATATATATATATATATATATATATATATATATAATAACCTGTAGTAAAAACCGGAGCTCTTAATATCAATATGTAAAGGTCTCTCATTTTAAATTTCTATTTTACGTTTAAACTGCATAAGAAACAAAATTAACTTTGGAATTATTTAACTCTTTTTTGAGTTTATATATTGGAAAGAGCCATATATTTTTTTAAAGAAAATGATACGCTTTATCCAAAATTTAAACAAAACAAAAGTTTTTATTTAAAAAAGGATAAAAATAATATTATATTCGAAAAAAAATTGAAAAAAAAAACAATAAATTTATTATACTTCAACTTTGGATAATTATGAAAGGAGCAAATTTACAAAAAAAAAATATAGGACCTTTTTCTATAGCATTAATTTTCTTCAAAAATATGTACCGCTCTTTCCAATATGTAAACTCAAAAGCAAGTCATAAAATTTCAATGCTAATATTTTTTCCTATGTTATTTAAACGTAACATAGAAACTCATGATGAGCGACCTTTAAATACTGATATTAAGAGCTCCCGTGTTTACAGGCATTTATTTTACGACTAGGAAGATATTTCACTGCAGGATTTGAAGAAAGAAAAATAGTCGATTTTTTTGGACCAGTCTATGTTAAACCTTATACAAAATTATAAAAAAAAATAATTTGAATTCTTAATAAAATGAGCTTTCTACAAGCTTTCTTAAAATTCATATTGAAAACTTGCAAATTCACCTAGTTTGTTTACAATTTTAACCTTGATAAAGGATGTAGCCATAGTATTAAACAAATTTAAACCTAATTGTTTTAAAAATTTTTAAAAATTTATTGAATATCTTTTTAAGGGATCTATAGTACCAAATTAAAAACACATAATATTATAGCTAAAATACTAAAGCAACATTTAAACCTTGTCCACCCTTCATTGTATAAAACCTATCATGACCTACTATTAAAAATTAGACTTTTGCAATGACTTCAATGAAATATACTCCAAATCCAATCCTGTCGGCTTAAAATTTATTTGATCGGGACAAACCCAATCTATAAATCTAAATTTAAGTCTCAAGTCCATTCTAGACATGGTAAATCTAAATCTGCGAACAGAAAGCGGCCATTGTTCATGATAAATTTGACAGAAACTATAATATGATGAAATGCAACTGCACTCCCTATTATGCGGATGCATTTGACTGGACTAGGGAGTTGCCGCAACACTAGTTTTATAAAAATACCCGTTAAAAAATATTTACTTTCATAATTATTTAGATATTTTGAGCGAAAATTTTATACAAATTAAAATTTAAAATAATTTTTTTTAATTATTCTTAATTAATTCTCCTCATTCAACAATTGCCTTTGTTCCTTATAAAATGTAAAAAAAAATAAATTAAAGCAGATTAAGCGGAACTTTATTTTTTAACAAAAGGTCATCCGGTCATACTTGTCTTAAAGAAATACTCCTAAATTTAATACTAGCCAACTTCTATTATGCGCCCTCAGCATTCGGTAATACCAGAGTTTTCAAGATTTCAAACGCTTTTTTTAAATAAAAATCAGATTATTTGTGTGTATCCATCACTCGCTTAGCGTAGTTCATGCAAATGCTAACGCGGGCTGAAAAGATCATTTCCCGCACTTGGCAATTTAAATAATTTATTGCCAATTTTCTGCCAGTCCATGTAACATGTGTTGGAGCTTAAAATTGTGGCTAACAGACAAATATAAAAAAAGTATTTGATGCACTTCCTAAAAGAGTTAAAACGCCAAGTGACGAATTTGTTGTTAAATATAACAATGAACTTAACAAGGAACCAAACTAATAAAGAGTGAAAAAAAATCTTGGCAACGTAGCACAATCTAAATATTTAATGCCAACTGGTTGCCAACATATAATTTAATTTGAGATTGTGCGTTCAAAATCGATTAAACATAAAAAAAATATTTAAAAAATAAATTACCTTGCACAAAATATACAAAAAAAAAATAGGTTTGTCACTGTAACAAAGCAAGTTTATATATTTTCTTTAAAACCAAGCCATAGGCATAGGTTAGATAGCTGTGACCAATACTGCAGAACTTCTTTAAATTTGGTTTTTAATAGGTTCTTTAATAAAATTTTGCTTAATACATTTTATTGATAAATTTAGTTAGTATTACATCTAGAGTAGATAAAATATCTGCTTTTTTTCTAGAAAATTGCTGTTTTGGTTTAATATACATTAGTAAAACGATTTATTTCCAGTATTTTTATATTGTAGTTATCAGTGTATCAATGGTCATTAAAAGCCCTTTTGGGCAACACATATCCTAAACTATTTTAAACTTATAACGTTTTCTTTTTAAAAAATTAACCTAAAAATTGCGCCTTTTCTTATTTAATGACGTTTTTAAAGCTATAACATGCAGTACTTAAAAAAACCGTTAAAGACCCGAAGGCCTTGTTCGAAATCTTCGTCAAACCTACTCTAGGGAATAAAACTTGATCTAAAAATTTTGCATCGCAATTATAAATTTTATAAGTAAGGATCACCTTTCTTATGGCTGTATTGCTCAAAAAGTGGCCCTCACTAGAAGGCGCTGGTGTACCTCAACCAATGAGAACCGCAATATATAAAGTGAAGTTTAAAAATGGTCGTCTGGAACACAACGCTATCTTGATTTACTGCAATTTGAGGGCCTTTTTAGTAACACAAAGTGGGTGATCCTTACCTCTAGAATCCATGATCGAAATAAAAAAATATTCTTGGTTTCAGAAACAGCGCATATACACATAATAATTTTTACACGCATGCTGAAGTGTGTTTCCCGTCAAGCATTTATAGGGTTCGCAGAAGGTTTTGTGCGATTTGCCAGTGTTCCCGTGATAAAAAATGTCATGCACATTAATTGCTCTTTTTTATTATAATACTTTTCAGAGCAGACCCAGCTCTGGGGCGCAAAAAAATTTTCGTCACTGAAAAGCTACTCAGATTATCAATCGCAACCTTCGTGCAGAAATTCCTAGTAAAAGTTATGCTACTTAGTCGTGCAAAAAATGTACGTGAGAGACAAAGAAGAATAAGAGTACATTATTTCTATCTCGCTTTACCAGCTGATTAGTCGCCGGAAAATGGTATATACCCCGCTGACCAATCAGCACGCGGGCGTGTATATACTCACCCCGCCTAACTAATCAGCACGCACTCACGCACATTGCTTGCACGTTCAAGGTGCTAGGCATTTAATAACCATTATCAACCCAAACAAATCTTCTTTATATTCTGTGTAAGATAATTAATTATTTTAATATTTTTTTGTTTAATCGATTTTAAACGCAAAATCCCGAACTAAATTATTTTTTGACAAATAGTTAACATTAAGGTTATGCCCTGTTGCCAATAGTTTTTATTGTTCCCTCTTTGTTAATTTAAGTCATTGTTAGGTTCGTTGTTAAATTTAACATCAAGGTCATCATCAAGATATAAATTTTATAAACATTAATTGCATATTACCACTGACTTTGTACAGGGTCTTTGATTATATTTACGTGGCTTCTGGAGCCTTTATTTTTAGAGACAGAAAAAAATGTTTTATATAATTTTTTTTTAAATTATTAGTAAAAAAATATCGCAATAAGAAAATGGAAAAATATAGGCAACTTCAACTTTTTTAAATGGAACACCCTGTATATTATATGCTACAATAAAAGATCTTTTTTTCTGATTTCAAATATATATATACATTGATGAGATTTGGATGGACCATTTTTCAGATATTTAAGCTTAAAATATAAATAAATGAAAAAAAATCATTAGTATCAAGAAAGCTATGAAAACAATAAAATTGATTAAATAAATTTGACGTATTAATATCGTTAAAAGTTAAAATTTATCATTTTAACTATTAAAAGTGGTTTGTATTGCTTTTTTGTCGATGGGCTATTATTTAATTAATTAGTTTATTATAATTATGTGACGACAGTACAAAGGGAATATTACTTATTATATCCTTAACAACGGGTACCATCTATAGATACTATTAAATACATAGTAAAAAAGTTTATTAAACAAAAAAGCTTTAAAATAAAGAACAGGACAGCAGCACGAAATGAAAACAAAGTTTTATACTTTTTCGGAAATTTTGACTAGCATTAACTACTTTTAATAATTTTAGAAAATCCTGAAATACCAATCTCGGATGCGCCATCTGAACTTATTAAAACAGATTATAAAATTTATTTAACCTCAAAATTTTACAAATTTTATCCCTATAAATGTATGTCCGTTTAGAATCGTTAGGAACAAAACATGCAGGACCGACCTAAGTATGCATTGAAAATAGCTAGGTTTATGCAGCAGGATCCAAAGTTTATAAATAAAATTCTATTAAGCAAAAATCTTTTCCCGCACTTTAGCAAGAATGTTTACCCACAAAAATAAACATTATTGGTCCACCTCACCAAAGTCAGCAACATAACAATTTTATTGTTTCCATGGTTTTCTTGAAACTAATATGAAACTTTTGTAATTTATTATTAATTTAACATAAAATATCTCAAAAAGTGCCTGAATAATTTTTTATATATTAAATATTAAATCTTATTCGTTTTTACTGTAAATAAAAAAGATATATAATCTTATAAATACCTAACAATATTCAAAATTAAATAAAAAACAATCTATATTTAAATATTTCTTCATCAAGCCCTAGGTCTTCCTGGTTGTTCCTAGGACCGATGCTGCATTCCCCCGTTGCAACTAAACCAATTCTTTGGATGATGAAATTTGAGATTTTTAATTTTTTTTTTTTGCAAATTTCATTAATAAAATTAGCCTCATCACCCAAATGACCAAAAGTTTCAACAAAAAGCAATGAAGATAAAGCGTTCTTAAAGCTCTTTATATTTCAGATTTTTTTATTCCCCAATAGAGCAGCCGCACCTACAAAATTAGAAGTTTTGCCCGAAGGTTTTGCAAGCGTATGGCTGCAAGTAGCGCCCCAAAGTAATTTTTTCCATATTTCCAGGGTTTTCCATCGCTTCTCAAACTAAAGGCTCTAATACAGAAGGATTTTCAGCTAAAAATCAGAGTTCTTTTGATAATGTAATTTATCTGACTGTTCTAGAAGAACGCCCTGCGTTTTTTTTGCAGCTTAACCCATGTAGGCCATAAATTTTTCAGCATTTTCGCCGCAAACGCGGTGTGCTCTCCACACACAAGACCAAGTTAAACGATGGAAATATGGAATGTTTTGTTGTCTAACAAATTTCCCAAGGACGAAGATGGAAGTGCGTTAACCCAACATTATTTTGGGGGACTGAAGAGAAAGGCGTGCCTTATCTTATTGCGGCAATTTTGTAATATTTTTTTGCACTTATCAAATTAAAAGAAAATCTTTCTGTTTTTTGGTAATTCTTGTGGTTGATTTTGAAGATTGCAAACAGATAACCATCTTACAAAACAATTGCTGAAATCATTATCTACTGCCCAAGAATATAGGAAGGTAAAATTTTGGAAAGTAAACCTGACACGTCATTGATTGAACCAAAAAAAGCAGAAATAGACGGGTGGTTATCCTTTTCCCAAAACCTCCAAATTTTACTGGAAGAGTGCTTTGTAACCAAAATTTAATTTAATATCACAATTTGTTATGTCTTGAACTAAACTTTGTAAAACATTTTCAAAAATTTCAAAGTAATTCTGGAGATTTCCCAAAAAGGTGAACATCTAAACAAATAAGACATTCAGGTATGGGAAAAGGAAAATTTTAGTAAATAATAGAAAATATGTGAGTCTATAAATTTTAATTTGGTGCTAAAAGATTTTAAAAATTTTTTTCTTTTTATTAATTGAGTATTCAATTTCATTTGACAAACACTTTCTAATAAAATTAAAAATTTTAAATGGGAATTACGCAGATTAGGAACAAAACTTAAAAAATTTGATAGTATATTAATGATCTTTAATAAAATAATACACTTATCAAAATTTAAATTTAAACTCAAATTTTACTCTTGATTATTTTATAAAAAATCTAAAACCGATTTGGGGTTTAAAGTGTCCGTCATCAGATCCCAAAATTTTTTCTTTTTTAATGATAAAATAAGTGGATGAATTGCTAAACTAAAAGAACGGTCCAAGAGGATCTCCTTGTTGGACCCCCCTTTTAGAAAAAAAATTTGATCACCGTAAGAAAATAAAAGGTTATCCATTGGGCTATAAAGGGAAAAAATTTGGGAAAATATTCGCTTACTCGTGATAAAATTGTTTTTCTATTAACCAATTTAAATTTTTTATATTTAAAACGAAAAAAAAAGATCTTTGTGTAGCGCATAATATACAGGGTTTCCATTTAAAAAGTTGAAGCGGCCATTTTTTTCCATTTTTTTATTGCGATATTTTTTTACTGATAATTTCAAAAGATAATATGGAAAAAATCCTACAAGTTTTATATAAATAATTTTTTTCTGTCTTCAAAAATAAAGGCCCCAGAAGCCACGTAAATATAATCAAAGACCCTGTACTTTTATAAATTGCAAAATATTAAGTTACTTAAATATGCTGCACCATTTTGTTTTGAAAAAGAATATTATATTAAATATTAAAATATACCATTTATTTCGATAACAATGAAAATTAACGTGGTAGACACCAATATTATATCGTAATAATGTTCATCGAGACTGTCTATTTTGTCAATCCAAACTATTGTTAATATAATCGATGTATTAACGCCTTACGAAGCTGCTGTTAGCTAATTTATTTATAACGGTTGTTGTATTGAATGTGCGTAAAAGCAATAAAACGGTGAGAGTTTTAGCAGTTTGCGGTTCACTTTAACGAAATTGGTAATCTAAGAGACTGTAAAAGGATGTATTAAAGTGGCACTACGTGTTGCTCTGTTGGAAGATGAGGAACTATACTGGCCAATTCTTTGGAGCAAAAGCCGTGAAAATACCTATAAAGAAGCGACAGATTCCCTACAGCTAGTCGGTGATCAAGAGAGAAAAGCTTTTCTGTAAGTGTGAAATCAATAATAAGGCGAACAGTTTTTTCAAACGCAGTCAAAAATGCTAAGTGTTGTAGGAATCGCAATTCTCCAAACATGAACAATGCACAAAAGAGGCTCTGATACGTGATACATACAGAGTATACAGATTAGAAGAAGGGAAATACTTTCTGGCACGAAAAAGAACCCAATTATAGAAGCAGTTATTTTAAAATCATACCAAAAACACTGATGTGAAATGGGGGCGAAGTTCCTATTTAACAATTTCCGCCCCTTAAAGTACTGATAACTAAAATTAGACCAAGTTCTTTTTTGACTTGGCAAGGCTTTTTTCTTAGATATAAGAAAAAAATTCTAGTTTGTACTGATCTGTCTGTGTTATTGAATGTTTTTTTATTACTACAGACAATTTCTTTCATTAATACAGACCTACCAGTAGAAAACTTGCCAAGCTAAAAAGGAACTCTAATTTTAGATCTTTGAACTTTATGGGGGCAAAATTTTTGACGGATCATCTATGCTTACATGTATAGCAAACAATAGCTAATAAATAAATAGGAGTTCAGATAAATTGAATGAATAAACAACAGAATTAGGTGGTTGCTGAAAACTCTCGTGTGTATAGGAAACAGTTGTTCACACATCCGGGCATTGATCTGATGTTATGTTTTACATAGGCATCGGTCCTGGCTATAAATTTTTAGCGTTAACTTCTTTATCTTCAGAAATTCTGAGAATTGGGGCATTTTAATGGGACATGCGCAAGGAAGTTTAAAGGTGTATGGAAGCCCAATGCTATGGCCCATTCGATCAAAAAATGTCCAGCCCAGTATGAAAATAACTGTCAGAGTTGTCCCCGCCGATTTTGCGCAATAACGAAATTCCACGAAATAATTTAATGTGTTGTACTTACACACTGATAAATCAGTGTATAGTTAGCAACACATTATACTTTATTAAAGCCGTATTAGTTTCGATTGTTTTGCTTTGTGTGATTATATTTTGTGGTTGCAGAAGTTTTTTGGATTGATAAAAACTTTTTTATTTTAGTGATTAGTGTTTATTAAATTGTGACTATGATTTTGTGTTTATTGTTTGTTACTTATAATATCGTAACAAAATGACTAAAGGTTGTATGGTTTTGTCTTGCAAATCTAAGGGTAACATACCCGGCCTTTTTTAGTTTAGGTAAGTATTTCTTATATTTAAATTAGGTGCTTCTTATGAGACGTAAGGTTAGGTAACCGAATAAATAATAATATATCAATTATGAATAATAGAAAATGAAAATTTCATAGGAAATAGCAGTGAGAAAAGTAAGGCAATCTTAACTATCTTTAGATGATTTCCACAATGTTTGTGTATTTCTGTGGATTATTAAAAAGAAATAAGGTTTACATTTAGGTACTTTTATTTCATTTAATAATTTAGTACATTCTTTTAAAGGATCAAAATTATTAAATACTGGGCAGACCAGGCAAATTTTAATATATACAGGTCCCTCTAATTGAATAAAAAGAAGTACAATTTTATGTTAAAGTTCCTTTTGCTTTTTCTGTATTTGTTTAAAAAGAAATTCGATTTTTGATTTCTTAAACTTACATTATCAACTTTTTAAGCTCGACATACTGTAGACACATAATATTTAACAGTTACTGTTACAATGGATACCTAGGTACCAAAGGTTACTAAACATTTTTAACCACTGTTATTCTGTCTCATGAATGTTTGTTAGTAGTAAAAAGTATAGCAAAAAGCAGTAATAAAAATGTTCACTTTTTATGTACAACCACAATCTTAGGATTAGATTAAACTCATTTACACTATCTTGTCCTTCTTTTATCACAAAATTGGTGATAAGTACATAAAACTATCATACAATGTTTGAAATTTATTTTTAAAAATCGTGTTTTTATTTATTTACAAAGATTTTTGGTAAAAATACAAAACTACAAAAATATCGACCATTTAAATAGAAGTGGATTTTATCAGATATAAGCAAAAACTTTTATAGGAACGTCCGGTTCTGACCTACTATTCATTATGGCGCAAATCCAAACTTGCGGGGCCAATCCCCCGATTCCCGCTGCCCTGCACGCCTGGACAATTTTGTTCTACAGTATTGGGCTTCCATACACCTTTAAAATTCCTTGGACATGCGTCATCCATGTCAATTTAACGAGGTATAGATAATTTAAAGAAATTCTTTAATTTTTTACTTGACTTTACTCGCAAGATTTTATAATCCAATTATAGGAAAATATATTGAGCTAAAAAAAATATTGGGGCATTTCGCTAGATCTATACCCTGTATATGTTAAATTTTTGATGTTATGTTATTATAAATTATAAATACCAGGCTAATTTTTGTATATTTAATCGATAAATAACAGTAAATTGTTATGGTTATACAGGCTTACAAAAATCAAGGGTCTTTTGCCAAACCCAAACATATTTGACGCATGCCACATTAAAAACGCCTCTTTTTTCTGAATTTTAAAGATAAAAAAGTTGTAGGTTACGTCAAAATAAATTTACTTACGAAGGTTTAAAAAAGTATTTTTTTATTTTAAAAGTTAAAATCGGACGATGCCTATTATCTCTTTAGGTATCTCATTTAACCCTACTTCTAACTTATGACTAAGAGCTGTCAAAATCTAAACGATGTATTTTAAATTCAACAATTTTCGAACTAGATGTCCTTTATATGCCCAATAGGAGAGAGATCAGGTAATCTTAGAATCATGATAAGCGGTTACTGAGGTGTTGATCTATTAGGCCTACAATTACCCTGGCCACATGTGGTCTAGTGCCTTCTTGAAAAATGGGGTTTTCGATCTTTTTAAAATATAAAAAAACATATGGTAACTTCTTCCTGAATGTACCAAAGGTCCTTCAACTATACTCGTTGACATTCCATACCATAACATCTACGGTGTGACGAACATCTCTCTATATATTATACTGTGGGTTACCTCTTTCACCACGCTAAATTTTTACCAACGCGCGACCATCATGCATAGCTAGATAGAAGCGTGATTCGTCACTTAAGATCACCCGATTTTATTGCTGATCCCACAGAAGTCTATCTCAGTACATAAGTCGATGCTTAGATGTTGATGGGAACTCCCGTGGGAATGAAAGAAAAAGGCCAGTAACTTCCTATTTGGCAATAATTGTTTTTTAAAATAAAGGACTTTAAAATAACCTCTTCAATTAAATGAGTTCAAAAACTATCTTAACATCTGCTAAATAAACCATAAATAAGGCTAAAAATTTAATAATTTTCTACAAGACTAAAAATAGGTATGCTTGCAAAAAATTACTTAAAAAAGATGATTACTAGGTATTTACGTTTTTTTGCTACCTAGTATATGTTATATGAAAGGTTTCAATTTAAAACTTCTTATTATCTTAGCTTTTTTCCACTAATAATAAAAAAACCGCTTGGCTGTTGGCCTTATTTTTATAAATATTTTTAGGGCTTTTGCTTCAAAGAAATTGTCAATATATTTCCTCCTTTAACAGACGTGTACCATTTACATGCACCCTTTTACAGTCTATCTGGACAAGCCTAGAACTTTCCACTTTGTCCGCTCCTTTAAGTATTTCTGGATTATCTAAGTTATGAAACCTGCTTACTGCAAAGGTCTTTTTTATCTACTAAACCTTTTTTAAAGCCTTTATGGACTTTCCCTAGATACAAAACAATTATTACTAGAAAACTGATGCTCTGTGTATATAAAGTAGATACTCGTAAAAATATAAACATTGAGTATTTTTTATTATATTCAGACCAATTTAAAAAAGTCCCTTTCCGTATTTAATTTTAAATAAAACCATTTAATAAACGAACACTTTTAAAACTTTAATCAGAGAGTACAAGGCACTTTCCTTTAAAACAGAAAACTCAAAGAAGAAAAATCTTCCTATTTTCTATAAGTTTTCCGTTTTCCTTGTGCTCAAAGGAAAACTCGCTATCGCAGTTGGCGTGAAAACTTCATGTTTATAATGAGAAAAAAAATAAAGGAAAAACGGGTTATTTCTGTTGGTCTATAAAAAAATAAACCAAGACAAATTTAAAACTTTGATGTCAATAAAGATTTTAAGCTGGGTTTCCACTGCGCGTAAATTATGCGCCTATCAGTTTCGCGAAACTAGTCTCGCGTTGGGGATACCTTGCGCCTATCCCGAAACTTTTTACGCGAAGACGTTTTAAGGTGCGCGAAAGGCTAGTCGATTTTTGGGTGTGAATCAAAGTGTTTCGCGGTGTTTGTTTCGCTTTGTGTAAACGTATTTAAAGCTTCAAAATAAACCAGGAGGGCTGCATTCGCCTCGTCTTGCGCACACTAATGGCACACCTGTATGTTGTTAATCGTTTCGCATTGTGGATATAGTTTGCTTAAAACAGAGACTTCGTCAGTAATTCTTGCTAAACGCTTTCGCGAGTTATTTTCGTACAGTGGAAATTCAGTTTTAGATATATTTTAAAATGTGCAAGGTTTGTCTATGCCTACAGATTTATTAAAATAAAGTTTTTTTCTGTTTAGGCTTTATAAAAGTATTGTTTAATAAATCTTTAGTTGTAAAATATAACAATGGTTTTACTGTGTTAAAACTATTTATTTTTTTCAACATATTTATTTAAAATTTCATTTTTCCCATACAAGGTACTTAGTTTTGGCAAAAAAGGGAAAAATTTGGCAAAGCCAAATATTGATTTTAATTGAGGAGTGACAGTACTTAGATCAGTCAAATAATGTATCAAGTCAAGACGTGATAACTTTGAAATATATAAGTCAAGAGGAACAAAGTCAAGCTGAATCAGATTATTCTTCTCATAGAAAACTACAAGGGAATATTTGACTTACACCAATGTATTCTATTTTTTTTATAAAACCGGCCAACTTTTTTAAACTTATTGCTCTTTTTTGTTTAATAATTATTAAACAAAAAAGACATACATACAAGGAGGTACTAATGTGTGCCTTCCTGGATATAGAAGGAGCGTTTGACAACACGTCTCCAACATCAATCTCAAACGCGTCGAGGCGCAGAGGGATCGACGCAACAAGCTGCAGGTGGATAGACTGCATGCCTAAGAGCAGATCAGTATATACTTCAATTCTTGAAGAAACTTTTGTAGATCGGGTTGAGCGAGGATGTCCTCAAGGGGGTGTTCTATCCCCACTGCTATGGAACCTTGTCATGGACGACCTACTAAATGTCCTTCAACTTGAAGGGCACCAAATATTGAGATACAAAGACGATCTCGTCATTATGGCCCAAGGAAAATTTAACAATACTGTTAGGGATAAAGGACTAAACATAAACCCTTCTAAATCAGTCATAACTGCCTTTACCAAAAAGAAAAATCTAGAGGACTTAGGACCCTTGATCCTACGAGGTGAAACAATCAAGATTGTGGGAGAGGTAAACTAACCACAACTAACCACAACTACAGAGACTTGCTTGCTTAGCTATAAGAGGGGCAATTAAAACAACTCCAACAGCAGCCATGGAGTGTCTCTTGGACTTTCCACCACTTAACCTTATAGTAATTGGAGAGGCAAGAATGATCTACTTCCTAATGCAACAGAAACCAACTGGTGTCTACGCTACTTTGGGACACAACAACATAAAAAGTCAGGTTGGCGGCAACATCCTGGAGATAACAGACCAGAGACACAGTTTGTATTTTAAACGGAAATATATGCTTTACCTTTCCACTGGCAAAAAAAATAAAAGGGTTTATAAAAAGAGGTCTGAATAATAACAGACAGCCACCTCACTGGGGCACTAGAAACCCCAAGGTAACGTCCAACCTGACATGGGAATGCCAAAAAGTCCTGGAAGAACGCAACAGAGTAACTCTCTTGTGGATACCAGGACATTCGGGGATAGAAGGCAACGAAAAAGTGGATGAGCTAGCGAGACAGGGATCATCACACCATACTTTGGGCCAGAGCCTGCCCTTGGAGTGACCAAAACCACACACGAGGGCAAACCAGAAAATGGATCCGAAACAAATACAAAGAATACTGGGGAAACCTCAGTAGAATTAGACATGGAAAAAGCTTTATAAGAGGCTCATCCAAAAGAACGAAGACAAAGTAGGAAAAGACTTCGCATAACAGTAGGGTTGATAACAGGGCATGATAACCTAAGAGGACACCTACACAAGATAGGCTTAAATTGGGACCCAGTTCAGAATGTCCACGAGGGGAAGAAACAGTCTACCATATCCAGTCGAATGTAAAGCATGAATCACAAAAGACAGGCATTATTTGGGCACCGGAAATGAGCCACAGGAATTTAATCAACAGTCTTAGAGTTTACAGACTTGTAGAAAATCAAGACTAATGGAGGATTGATATAAAAGGTAATGGGAGATTAGGCATAAAAAGCCCATGAGGCTGCGCTGCCTCCGGTAGTTAATCAAGACGGCTCCCAGGAAGAGAAGAAGAAACATTTTTAATTTGATTTCAAATGGTGTTTAAAAAGAACTCTATTTGCTCAGATAAAACCTATGCTTCCTTAAAACTAAAATTACAAAGGAACAGAACAACACTCTTAATACAGCTATGCAATTTAACATGTAACAATAAACAAATCCCTGTAAAAATTTCTTTTCTATTTTCTTTAAGACAAACATCGTTCCATTTCCATTCGTTCTTTTGTTAATTTTAAACAAGAAAATTTTACGCCAGCGCCAACTACAATAGTAAGTTTTTCTTTGTATTAAAGAAAAAAAATAGATTAACTTCTGAAGAACCAACGAATTTCCCGGTTAAATCATAAGTTTTTAAAAGAAAATGCTTTAGTTTTCAGATTAAAGTTTTAAAAATTTACGATTACTTGATGAGTTTTATTTTTTAATTTATTTAAAGAATTTTAAAAAAGGAAAAATACCTTTTTACAATTTCTACAGAGTGTTGGAACGTTGGACAATACATCGGAACTTTCATGGAAATTGGAAGTATTGATATTTCTACTAATTTTAGAGAAAATATTAATGAAGTTTAGTAAACGGCACCAGCTGTGAAGTTTTAATAAACCAATTGGAGTAACGGTATCTATATCTTTGCGAATATATTTTCAATACTTTAAATTAAATTAATATAACACTTATCCGGCATGTTTAGTTTGGTTGGGTTAAATCAACAAAATATCAGAATGGTCAATTATTGTTTTTATATTTTAAATTTAAACTAACTGTCCTTTTAAGTCCACTAAAAACGTCTATAAATCTACCCAAACTGCTTTGGACCTAGGGGCACCAAATGTAGGTGAACAGAAATTGCTTTTGTTCGACTTGGTCATTACAAATCAAGTGTTTCAAAATATTGACGGGTAGTCGGGATGCGTACAGCTTAATGCCGAATCAGAAGTTTTGAGCTTTGACTGTTGCCATTGACTCCTGAGTATCAACGAAACTGACTGCAATAATGCAGAGACAGACTTCTGTAGGGCAAAAATAAATCCAGGTGATCTTTAATTGGGTTTACTTGGGGTATGTCTAATGGTATAAGAAGGCGACGTGGTGAAAGTTGTAATCTACAGTTTGACGGATCAAGAGAGGGTGATAACAAAATTGTAATGGCTTAACTAAGCCCAAAAATTATCGTTAATATTTTTTAAATTTAAATTGCATTTTGAGAATTAACACTATCCATCCAGAGATTAAAAGGTACTTGACAAGCTTTCCAAACATTCAGGAAATAGTAAAACTACATGTCCATCGACATGTTGAGATGATCGAAAATCGCATTTTTCAACAAGACAACTCCAGACCCCATGTAAAAAGGTCTGAATTAAACCCTGATTTATATTAAACCTCAATTAACCCTTTTCTTGATTTTCAGAACAAAAATTATTTTTGTTCCTAATCTAAGGATCGGGAGTCCCATTTCTACTTTTTTTATAATTTCTATTTTTAAAAAATAAACAATAATATAATAATATATTTATAATATTTTATTATATATATATATATATATATATATATATATATATATATATATATATATATATATATATATATATATATATATATATATATATATATATATATATATATATATATATATATATATATATATATATATATATATATATATATATATATATATATATATATATATATATATATATATATATATATATATATATATATATATATATATATATATATATATATATATATATATATATATAAGATTTTTTGGGTTCCCTTGGAACATAAATCCGTCACAACAATATAAAAAATATTTATAAATAATATAAGCAATGAGAAAGAAAGTTTACTAACGTCACTTTGAATTTTTTTATTTTTGTATAGTGGTATAGTCAATCCCAATACCACGAAAAAACATTATTTTGTTGTATCCAACTATAAACCAAAAACATAAAAATTAAATATTGCATTTTTAAAAATGTGGGGAATCCCCATGATTTTTTATTTTTGACGTTCTCTTTACTCTAAACGAAGCAATTTTAGATAGAACTGAGTTTGGCGTAAATCAAACTGATTTAATGTCAGAAATCTGTCATAAAATTTTGTATAGGTATTTTTTGAACACTCTGCATACAAACACCGACATGTACATATAAACCAACGGATCAAGAGAGTGTGATGACAAAATTGTAATAGCTTGACCAAACCCATATTTTATATTTTTTAAATTTAGATTGGGTTTTGAGAACTAACACAAACCATCGTTTCCAACACTTTTTGAACGTAATTAGAAACTATATAGTCGGAGCCGTAAATTTTCCGTACAGAGAAACGGTTAATCTTAAGGGATTTCAAAAGTTATTTAGTTTAGCCTTGGGAAAAGGCCTCTAACTTCGCAGAGAGAACAAAATTTGTTTTGGCGAGATTCGGGCAAATGTTCCTGATTAGCCCCTAAAATGTTGCAAACATTTTTTTACAAGCCTAAGCGTTTCATAAAAAATGTAAAGTAATATAAATATGTTTAAATATAATTATACTATTTAGGTTTCAACGA
Source organism: Listronotus oregonensis (assembly GCA_019359885.1). Lineage (NCBI taxonomy): Eukaryota > Metazoa > Arthropoda > Insecta > Coleoptera > Curculionidae > Listronotus > Listronotus oregonensis. The sequence continues at coordinate 35,886 of JAHBCN010008358.1, forward strand.
ATATGTTAATATGGCAAAAAAAAGGATTATTTATTATTTGAAACTAATGGATATTTTAAATATAGTCACTACCTTCCAACTAATTCGAAAACCTTTTTTTAAAAAATTTTTAAAAATATTTTTTTTTTAAATTTTTTTTTTAAAAATTTTGGGAAAAAATTTTTTTTTTAAAAAAAAAATTTGGAAAAACTTTTTTTTTTTTTAAAAAAAAAAACCAAAATTTTTTTTTTTTAAAAAAAAAAAAAATTTTTTTTTGTTTTTTTTAAAAAAAAAAATTTTTAAAAAAAAAGGGGGAAAAAAAAAATTTTAAAAAGGAAAAAAATTTTTAAATTTTTTAAAAAAAAAAAAAGAAAAAGGCCAAACCGGGGGGTTTTGAAAAAATTTTTTTTTTAAAAAATTTTTTTTTAAAAAAAAATTTTTTAAAAAAAAAAAATTTCAAAAAATTTTTTTAAAAAAAAAACCCCGGGGGGGAAAAACCTAAAAATTTTTTTTTTTAAAAAAAAAATTTTTTTGGTTTGGTTTTTTTTAATTCCAAAAACAAAAATTTTTTTTGGGGGTTTTTTGGGAAAAAAAAAAAAAACTTTTTTTTTTTTCATAAAAAAAAAGGAAAAAATTTTTTTAAAAAAAAAACCTTTTTAAAAAACCCCAAAAAAAAAAAAAAAATTTTTAAAAAAAAAAAAAATTTTTAAAAAAAAAATTTCCCTTTTTAAAAAATTAAAAATTTCGGGGTTCCCCTTTTTTCCAAAAAAAATTTCCCCGGGGGGAAAATTTGGTTTGGGTTTAAAAATTTTTTTTTAAAAAAGGGGCCCGGGTTAAAAAAAAAAAAATTTTTTTGGGGGAAAAAAATTTTTTTTTGGGGGTTTTTTGGGGGGCCCCCCCCCCTTTTTCCAAAAAGGGCCCCCCCGGGAAAACCCCCCCCCAACTGAAAAAAAACCCCTGGGGGGGTTTTTTTTTTTGGGGGGGAAAACCAGGGGAAAAAAATTTGGGGGGGAAAAAAAAACCCCTTTTTTTAAAATCCCAAAAAAAAGGGGGGGGGGCCCCCCAAAAAAAAAATTTTTTTTAAAAAAAAAAAAAAAGGGGGGCCCCCTTTGGGAAGGAAAAGGGGGGCCCCTTTTTTTAAAAATTTTTTTTTTTTTTAAAAAAAATTTTTTTCCAAATTTTTTTCCCCTTAAACCCCCTTTCCCCAAAAAAAAAAATTTTTTTTTTCCCAAAAAAAAAAAACCCCCTTTTTTTTTTTTGGGGGAAAAAATTTTTTAAAAAATTTGTTTTTTAAAAATTTTTTTGGGGGGTTTTTCCTTTTTTTTTTTTTTAAAAAAACCTTTTTTTAAAAAAAAAAAAATTTTTTTTAAAAAAAAATTTTTTTTAAAAAAATTTTTTTTAAAAAAAAAAATTTAAAAAAAAAATTTTTAAAAAAATTTTTTTTAAAAAAAAAAAAAAGGGGGGTTTGGGAAAAAAAATTTTAAAAATTTAAAAAAAAAATTTTTTTTTAAAAAAATTTTTTTTTGGTTATTTTTTTTTTTTTTTTTTTGGGGGGAAATTAAAAAATTTTTTCCCCCCCAAAATTAAAAACCCCAAAAAAATTTAAAAGGGGAACCCGGCCCCCCCCTTGAAAATGCAAAAAAACCAAAAAATTTAAAATTTTCCAAAAAATTTTTTTAAAAAAAATTTTTTTTTAAAAAAAAAATTTTTTTTTTTTTTGGGGGAAAAATTTTTCCGCCCCCTTTTTTTTTTGGGAAGGGGCCCCCCCCAAAAAAAAAAAGGGGGGGTTTGTTTTCCAAAAATTTTTTTTTTTCCCCCAAAGGACTTTTTTTAAAAAAAAAAAACCCCCCGGGGGCCTTTTTTTTTAACCTGCTGGCAGAAGTTGTTGCGTCAGTTTATTTGTAGGCATGCAGCTGAAAAAGTTTAAATGGGAATTTTTTTCAAGAGTGCCGTTAAAATGTTTAATTCTTGTGCCCGATGAAGAATTGACGTCTCTGGCCCTTTTTGTCACACTCTCGCGAACCCCTGATTTTTGTTCTGAACGACCGCTACGAGCTCGTATCGGGGTTTACATCCCAATTTAAACCCGTACTTTTTTAATTTTTTAATTATTCTTTTCCGTTAAAAATGGAACATTATTTCGACCGAAATGGGACGCACTCTACGAATGGTGGCAATTAAACTTTCACCATGTTGATAATAATTTTTGACATTTAGAACGCGTTGTTCCACCGTGTAATGCTCCATGTTTACTAACTTCCATTTGTCAACTTTCGATCTGTCAGGTCATAATCATGTTAGTCCAGGCAGTCAAGCATTTCACCTCCGAATTTTTATATATGCACCAATTTATTTGAAATTTTGACAGATGATAGACGAATGGTCGAAAAGCAAAATCTATATGGTGCCGATGTACGCAACCACCCCTGGGGTGGATGCCACCCAATTTTTTTTCCCAAAATACCCCCCGAAATCAAAAAGATGAGCAAATTTAAAGTAAAAAAAAAGTCATGTCAAAATTTTTTTTCCAGATCAAAATTTAATTATTCCCCAATTAAAAAATGCGATTTTTTTTGTAAAATAAACCTCAGTTTTTAATTGGTTTTTTTCCCATTTCTCCCTTAAAAATTAAAGAGTTTTTTCGAAAAAAATGTAAGAATAAAAATAAAAACTTATAGAAAACAAAAAATTGAGCTATTTATAAAGATCTTAAATTTTTAAACCAAAGGGAAGTTTAGCTGCTTGAAGATCTTTTTATTTTTCGTGATTAAATACTTAAACCCCAAATAACGGGAAAAGGGTACATTTTTTAAAAACAAGTCATAAAAAAATTTTTAAAGGCATTAAAAGACCTTTTAAATGAGTTTTGATAAAAATCTTTTTTTGAAATTTTAGTGAGATATGGTGTAAATAGTTAAAACTAAAAAAAAATCCCAATAAAACTAATGTTATTTATTCAAAATCAAAATTAAACTTATTCCTTGCACCAATTTTTTATTTGAATGTTATTTATGACATCTGAATGTTTTACCCCGATTAGAGATGCACAGTTTTTAAAAAAAGAGCTTAAATTTTATGTTTTTTTTTTCTGATTTTTCAAAAAAAAATTTTTTTTTCCCCATTTTAAATTTAAACCATAAGGATACGAAAAAAACTAAAAAAAAGGGGAGAAATGTAGCCTTTTTTATGACAATTATTTTCTTTTCTTTTTTTTTTTTGGGGGCATAAAAATTAACGGAGTTATAAACGATTTAAACTTTGACTATAGTGCGAGGACTGCTTTTTCCCCCCCGCCCTTTGAATTTTTACCTATAAAATATAAAGGGTCTCGGGGCCCCCCTAAAATACATAGGCCTGTAGCCCTGAAAATTTTCCTTTTAAAAAGATTTCTTGTAAGGATGACTTCAAAAAAAAACAGAGTTACACAAAAAAAAAAATTTTGAATTTTTTTTTTGGGAAAAATTTTAAAAAAAAAAAAAGTTTTAAATTTTTGGGGCACTGATTTTTTTTTTGGGTTTACACTAGGGTTTTTCCCGTAGGTACATTGGATTGCTCAGAGGGAA
>JAHBCN010008359.1:0-39370 GCA_019359885.1 Listronotus oregonensis
ACAATTTTTTCGTTTTTGGGGGTTTTTTCGAGAAAAAAATTTAAAAAACTTTACCCAAAAAGGATATAAAAAAAAAGGGGGTTTTAAAAATTTTTTTCTTGAAAGAAAAAAAAAAAATTTAAAAAAAATAGGAGAAAAAATAGTGGTATTTTAATTTTGTTTTATCGGGGTATTAACGAGTGTTTAAAAAATTACCGAAAATTTTTTAGATAGCGTGTTTTTTTATAATTTCACGACCCGAGGGAGGGGAAATTTTTTTAAAAATACACGATGAGTAAAAATATCTGGTTCTTTTTAAAGAGAGGGGAAATTTGGGGGGAAAATTTTTTCCCCGAATAAAAAACGTAGATAAAGTTTAAAAACTTAAAATTAAATATTAATTGAAAAAACCCAAAAATTTAAAATTTTTAAAAATTTCGTATTGTCAATTTGACAGAAAGGGGGAAAAAAACCACGTTGCCAAAGACGAGGGGGAAAATTTTCCGCTGAAATTTTTCCCATAATACCCTCCTTAGGGAAAATATGTACATGAGTGAAATATTCAAAATAATTAAAATTATAAAATCACAGGGTGATATCTTTTTAAGGAAATTTTTTTTAGTTTTTTTTAACACCCTGTATTTCTGAAACGATGCATTTCTTGACCTATGTTTATAGAAATTTTTTTTTTGAACCCCCAACTGCTGTCAAGTTTGTAACACTAAATCTTAAACAACCTGTATAATTTAAGAACTAGAAATATATTGTTTTTTTGGGTCATTAAAATTTTTTTCGAGACGTCTCGTTCGTCTCGTCTCACCTTGTTCGAAGTTTTTTCCCCCCCCGTCTCAAAATTCGAGACAAAATGCTCTCGGAGGAGACAAATGGCTTCGAGACGAGACGAGACGTTCGTATCTCGGTCTGCGGCAACCCTATTCCTACCAAAACATATTTTCGTGCCCCATCCTGATACTAAATAAGGCTCCTGAGGAGTATTACTGAGGAAGGATGTAAACAGCCATTTCATTTTGAAATGAAATTTTTTAAAAATTTTAAAACGTGTCAGGGTGCTGTCAAAACAAATAAACAAAACAAATTATTTAAAACTTAAATTTTTTTTAAAAAGCAAATAAACATACACCATTTAAAAAAAATTTATTTTCCTTAATTTTTTTATGTTTGCTTGTTTTTTTTGTTATCTCAAAATATAAAGATGAAAATCTACGTAACTTTTTTAAAAAGAAGTTTTTTTACCCCTTTAGGATTGTTGTGTGGGTGTCTAAATATAAATGAAAACTCTCAGTTACGGGGGAGAAAAATGTTGTACCAAAAAGAAAGCGTTTTTTGAAAGCTGCCCCGGTCTCTGTAACGTATTTATAAAAATTTAATTAAAAAAGTATACAATATTTTTTAATGCTTTGCTTTGGTATTTTGGGAAAAACCCCCGATAATATTTTTTCTTTATGCTTTTTAAATAAATTGGGTTTTTTAAAGGGGTTTTTAATTAATATTACTTATCCTAGGGCCCCAGAACTTACTTATTTTTCAAAAAACCCAAAAGTATGGTATTAAAGGGAGTGTAAGTATGTACTTTGAGTCTATGCGTATCTTCTAGCTTGGGCCGGGGGGGAAAAAAATCCCCGGGGTTTAAAGGTAAGTAAAAATCGTTTTTCTTAAATTTCAGGGTTTTTTTCGTATTTTTTGGGAAAATTTATTTAAAAAAATTTAAAAATCAATACTGCTAGACTTTTTTCCCTCGGCGGAAACCCAAAAAATTTTTTAAAACCCCCAAAAAAAGAAAAATATAATTTTCTTATTTTTTTTCCCTTTTTTTTTTTTATAAATGATATTTGGGGAACTATTTTAATACTTTTGTAAGCAGCCAGACCAATCGGAGGGGGTCAAACATCCCCCGGGGCACAAAAAGTATAGCTATAAGTAGGAGGTGGGGGCATAATTAGTAAAAAAAATATTATAGGCATTAATCTCTTTTCTAAAAAAACGCCTGGAGGCCCTGAGTTTTTTGGGCTATTAAAGATTCAAAAAAGGGGGAATGGGCTTTTTGGGCCCCTTAAAAAGGGAACTCATAAGTTTTTTACTGTTTGAAAGAGATAGAAAAAAATGCAAAAAAAGCTTAAGAATCCGGCCCCCATCTTCTGCGCTTGTTTCGGTGACTGCATTTTTGGGCTTGCGAAATTAAATAGTGATATCGACACTGATATCGGGTTTTCAGTTTTGTGCTACACGTATGATTTTTTTTATCTTTTAAAAAAAATTTTTTTTATGCAATAAATAGGACATTTAAAATTTTTGGGGGGATCCCAAAATTTTCAAAATCATATCTTTAGTTGTTGCTGAGATATGACAACCACCCCTTTTCAGTAAAAAAAAACGGCAGAACAGGGGGGTTAAAGGGTTGGTTAAAAATTTTTAAAATTTTTTTTAAAATTTTTTGAGTTTTTTTTAAAAAAAAAAATTTTAAAAAATATTAAAAAAAAAATGACAAAAAAAAAAAAGAAATAACGGATTTACCCGTTCTGCCCTGGTGCTTCGAATTTTGTTTGCGGGGGCCGCATTCCTTAGCACTAGATTATTTAAAAACAAAAAGAAATTGTTTTGATTAGTTAAATAATTTCTTTCTCCATTTTTTTTAAATTTTTTTAAATTTTTTTTATTATTTTAAAATTTAAATTCGTTTTTTTTACAATAAAATCAACCTATTTGTTATTGTGAGATGATACTTATTGACAAATTAAAAAAACTCAAGCAACTTGATAGTTTTGTATGGAATCTGTGTACAGATTTTGAAAACGATGGGCAGTAGTATTTTCAGAATGGTGGTCACCGCTTTAAAAATTACATGTTTGGAAAAATGTTTTTAAATTTTTTTTACCTCACGCAACTAAATGGGGGCAACGGATTTTTAAAAATAGCAAAATCCGTCCCAAATTTTTCCGATTGACCTGAAAACTGAATAAAATTTTCTTGGAATGTTGTACATTTAAAATATTAAATTAAAAAAAAATGAAAAAAAAATTCAAACTTTACCCCCCCCCCTTAAATATCTTTAAAACCGTAACAAAGCGTTAACAAAACTGGGTATTTGGGGATTCTTTGGGGATGCTTGATTAACTACCATGATATATATTTAAAAAAATTTGGGGAAAAATTTCCATATTTGGGGATGTCAAATTTATTACATTGAAAATGGGGCATATTTCATTTAAAAAATAAAAAAAATTTAAAAAAGCACAAAAAAAAGGGAAAAACTGGGAACAATGCCGATATCACTGTTCAACTTTTCTTGTCCAAACATTCCCCAAAAACCCAAATTTTTTATACGCAGCTTTAGCGAGTAGATATTTAAGCGTTGCTGTATATTTTACTAATCCAATGTAACACCACAATAGGCTTTTTTTAAGATTTTTTTTTTAAAATTATTGAAAAACCACATGAAAATAAAGGCCAAAAAATTTTTTTCCCGTTTTTTTTGGGCCCCCCCCCTTTTAAAAAAAAATTTTAAGTTCAAAATTTTTTAGGCCCGTGACGCCCCCGGCCCTAAATTTTTATTGGGGAATTTCTGCTTTGTTGCCCCGCCTTTTTGGGTTTTTCGATACGCCTGTCATCAAATATCGATATGGCAACATCTACAAAGTTGGCGTTTCCTGTCAATTTTTAAAATTTTGTAAAACCCGTTTAACCCTTTTAAAAACCCCTTTTAAAATTTATTAATAATTTCTAATTTGTAAATAGTGTGTGTTCTTTCCAAATATTCCAATTTTTTCTATAGTTATTATTATCGCCAAACTTTCCTAAACAGACTTGGACCAGTTGAATTTGATTGGTGAGGGGTCGGGCTATTTAAATTACAAAAAATTAAACCAAATAAAAAAAGGGGGTTTTTTTCTGTTTTTGCGGGTTTTTTCTTAATTGTGTTTTTTACTTTTAATTTTTACACACAACATTATCAATATCAATTTGAAAATACCCTATTGAAAAAAAATGAAATTTTTTTTTGCCCCCCCACCGGTTTTTTCCCCATTTATGTTTTGGGGCCCAAAGAAATAAAATAAAATAGTTTTTTGACCAATTTTTTTTCCTTCAACAACGGCAGCCGGGTTTTTTCTGGGAAAATCAAACTTCCTTCCCCCATTCTGTTGTTTAAAATTTGCATTTACTGTTTTTTCCCCCCCATTGATTCTTTTAAAATATTTTAATTTATTTGGAAAAAGGGTTTTAAAAAAAAAACCCCAAAAATGGTTTCCTTGAAAAAAAAATTTTGGGTAATAAGATTTAAAATTTTTGTAATTGGTTTTTTTTTTTTAAAAAAATTTTTATATTTTAATGTTGGCTTCGTATTATGGATTTTTTAAATTTTTTTTCTCAAAAAGGGGGTAAATTTTAAAAAAACAAAATTCGCTAAAAAAGTTTCAATTAAATAAAGCGTTTAAAAAAAATTATTTAAATGAAAATTTACTAAGATAACATGCAAAACCATTCGGGTTGCGGTTTAAAAAATTTTTTTCAGGATGGGAGATGAAATTTTTTTTTTTTAAAATGTTTATCGCTTTAAATTTCAAAAGTGAATAAGTTTGCGAGCTATGTTTATAAAAATTATTGTCGTTTTTTTATTCAAGATGTCTATCTGTAAATTTTTTGCAATATTAATTCATTTTTTTAAGTTAGTTATTAATAAGAGCATTTAAATTTAAATAAATTATTAATGGGGCTGGTAACAATTTATAAAAAAAGGGACTACTAATAATACCCCAAATTTTTAAAAAATGTTTTTTTGTCCAAGTTTTTTTTTTTACAATAACTAAAATTTTCATTTTAACCTATCTAAATTTCGATATTGATGAATATAACAAGATTTACAATATCTTTAAAAATAGGTTTCTAAAGTCTAGTTGAAAATAGGAACAAAAATAGATTAGCAACGCAAAAAAATTTCCCCTATTTAAAAAAACCAATAAACACATTATTTTTTTTTTATCTAAAATATTTAAAACGAGTTCTTAAATAAATGTTTATGGTAATCTTTTTATTATTTTTTTTTTTCTTTTTTTAAAAAAAGGGGGGGAAAAATTAAAATTCTTTAAAAAAAAAAATGGTCAAAATTTTTGAACCCTAAAAAAAACATTTTTTAAGAATATGTTTAAAAAGGAGTAAAAGTTTTTTTTAAAAATTTTTTTTTTTAATTGTTTTAGAGTCAAAAAAAAATTTAAATAATTTAAAAAATTACTGCTCTATTTTAAAAATACCCCCTATTTTATAATATTCCAAAAAAAATTATTTGTGATTGCGCTATTTCAAAAATATTCCCCAAATTTTTTTTTTCGCAGAAAAATATTATTTTTTTTTTTTTTGTGAAAACCCCTAAAATTCAAAAAGTTAAAAAAATTTTTCAAAAAAAGATTTTTTTTTTACCAAAAGTTTTTCTTTGACACAATCTACTAACTGTGGTTTTTAAAAAATTTAATAAGTCACAATACTCTATATTGGTATGAAACCAGTATCACCATGTTTAAAAACTTTTTTTTTAAAATTTTAAAAAAGTTTAAGTAAAGAAAATTTTTTGATATTTCTATAAAACAAAAACATTTAAAACCCCAAATTTTTCCCCAAATTTTCCCTAAGAAAAAATTTCTTTTTGCAACACAGATCTTTATTCAGTCTCCCATGGGGTTTTTGCGTTGTTGCCAGTTCCTTTGGGAAAACAAAAAAAATTCAAAGGAAAAAATTAAAAACCCTTTTTCAAAAACTTTTTTTAAAAATTTAAACCTTTTTTTTTTAAAATTTAAAATTTTTTTTTTTAAAAATCCTTAGATATGACGAAATTTCAAAGTGCTTTTAAAATAAAAAGGGGGCTTTATATCAAAAAATAAAAAAAAATTTTTTTTTTTAAAAAAAACGTCTAGAATATGGTATTATTGGATAAATTAATAAAATTTATAACAAACAAAAAATTTTTTATTATTTAAAAAATATAATGTTAATGTTTTATTAACTCAAAAAAAAAATTCAACCAAAAAAATTTAAATGTGTGTTAAATACTTACTACTAAACTAGACATTTAGTTTATTTGTACAAAAAAATCTACATTTTAAAATAGTTTTTTTTAAAAAGCCAGATAATAATAAGTATGAAACTACAAAAAAAAACCAAGGAAGTGGTTAGTCGATAAATTATTGTACATTCAATTTAAAAAGAAATGTTAATTCTGCATAGATAAAATTACATTCCTTTATTTTCTCTTTATTTTTTTTAAAAAAATTTTTAAAATAACTTTGCAAGTCGGCGAAAAAAAAAAATAAAACATTTTTGCATTAAAAGCTGGATTCATTGGAAACTTTACACCTAAAAAATCCCTTTAATTAGAAAATGTATGCACTGACAAAAAAAGGCTGGTCGAGTGTAAGGGGAAAATTTGCTGAGTTTTTTTTTTTTCCGCTGATGGTAAGAATAGAACTGTTTTATTTTTTTACTTTTAGTAAGTATTTACAGGACGTGATTTATTCTCGGGTAAATATGCGATAATAATATTTTTTTTAAAACGACTAACGTGTGTTAAAAAAAACAGTTTGAAAAACTAAAAACCAGTCAAAGAACGTAAAAACTTTTCAAAAAATTACAAACTTTTTTTTTTAGTAAGGTATGTATTGCTTAAAAAACCTTTTTACCAGCCCAAGCTGCGGAAATCAATCGTTTTTCCCCCATAAGGCAAAACATTACACTTCTTTTTAGAAATAAAAACAATGCTTATTGTTACCCTCAAAAAACAAATAAATAAATAAATTTTATATTACTTATTGCCATATAAATTTTATTCTTTAAACATTTTTAAATTATATAATTTTAAAAATTTAAAAAAAGTTTATCTCAAATTAACTTTTCGTCATTATCGTTTTCCACCACTCATTAAAAGCAAAAAAAACTAAAAATATAACTCGTAAAATATTTTAATACAAATTAAAAATTTTTTGTATTCTTCGTCGACCTTAAAAAAAAAGGGAAACAAATATGTGAAGCAGTTTAAAAATTTACAAGCACTTCCTTTTTTTATTTATACATTTTAGTTTAATTTAAAACTATTCATTATTATTTGAGGATATTTATAAAAAAACATTTAATTCCTTGTTGTAGACTTGGTTAACGCGAAGAAATAGCTGAATTAAAATCAGTTACAAGTCAACAAATCTAGCTTCCCATGACATGCGTAAAAATATTCTCGGTGACGCGTTGTTTGGAATTTTGCTAAACATTACGTCCAAAATTTAATGCAGCTTTACGAAGTTATGCTTCTTTATGGGAAAAACCAGGACAAATAAATCACTTTAAAGAAGTTCATATAATTGTAATTGTTTAGGACCGTATTATGAAAGTAAAAGAGCAATAAAAACAGTTAAAAATGGGTTTCACCCAGTGGGAAATAGTCTTCCCACCGGATAATCAAGTTTTAACAAAAGCTAGATTTGTCAAGTTCTCTACAAAAAGTTTTGGGAGATTCTTAGTTTAACCAATATTTTTAATGTAAAATTTGTAATTGTTCCGAGAAATGGATAATTAAAACAAAATTTGAATTGAAGGTGTGGAGAATTCAGACCTCATATTTTTTTTTCGCAACAGAAACAGCAGCAACAATTTAAGAATATTTTAAACGCTCCGGATAAAATTTAGGTTTATGGTACCTTTTAGGATTTAGATCGTCCCATAAAATTATATTTTCTTAATTTTATCTGCTTTAAAAAATGTTTAAAATACAAAAAAAAATATTGATAAATCGTTCGTTCGACCTGAAAAATATACTTCTCAGACACCTTAAAAAATAGACTGGAACTTTTTGCGTTAAAACTATATTAATTAATTTTTTTAAATATCACTATCCTAAATGTAAAGATTTTTAAGATATGCAATAAATTTATTTTTCTGAGTAGAATTAGATCATTTTAAGCAATAAAGAAAGAAAATGTCAAGTTCTTCATATCATTTCCCAAAAGCTATAAAGTTAGGCTAGAATTAAACACAAATAGTATCTACAATTTTGGGAAAATTAAAACATTGTAAAATTTACAGAGCGCTCTATTTCAAGAAAAATCATTTTAATGTTTATTTTTGAAATATAAACCGTTTATAAAATATTGACGCTTAAACGTTAAAGATATTAAAAATTAAAATTTTTGTTAAAACTGAACTTTTCTTATCTTTACATAAGCAGTAATTTAAAAATTAATCTCGCCCAAATCTTATTACTTATTTTCCCCTTCCCCTTCAAATATTTTCAATATGCAAACAAAACATCTAATGCATATGACATTTAATTACAATTGAAAAAAAAATAATTTATTCTTTTAAAATAAATAAACTTTTTTTATTCTTACCATAATTTTTAAAATTTCCCAAAAACTAAACAAAAAACATTCTTGAAAAACGGGGTCTCGTTTAAACATAACCAAAATTGTTTGTGCTCTTCGTTATATTCTCTACTTTCATAATATACCTAAAAATATCACTAATCACATTCACAGGTTATCTGGTCAAAATATGACCGTCAACGGCCTTCTAAACTCACTACCAGGCGTTTGGTTGGGTAGCTGGCATATTGAGCCATTGGGATATCCCAGGTGGTACAGAATTTCCTTGCTGCATTGAACTGCCCGGATAATAACCTGGAATCCTCCAGGAAGATCTCCCAGAAGATGTCGTGGTTGAACTTGATGAACTGGCTGCATCCAATCTTTCCTGATTTGGCTTGTTATCTGATGGTGAGTCACTTCTGGGTGATCCCATAGTATTGCCACCGACGCCAGGAATTTGTTGCTGTTGGGGTTACCTCCAATAACTCCATCATACATTTTATTGAGATCTAACCCAGGATACCCTCTTGGACCTTCACTATTATATTTTCCATCCATGTACATTTTGAAGATTCAAAGTAGGCTTTGGTTAAAGCGGAAGTTAGTCCAAATAGCCTCTTTGAGGTAACTTTTCCAGTAGAGTCCATTTTTGGATCGGAGTACATCGACATTGCCAGTGTGGATGGAGGCATGTATGGAGAACGGTATTTATCTGCTTCCATTGAATACTTCATGGCGTCCATGGAACTAACCACCTGTAACAAAAAAAAATATTCGTAAATGGGCCCCCCCACTTGACTCTTAAAAGTAGAGGTGTAAAACTTTCGTTTGCACCATGGTATATTTGTTCGATACTTATGCGTATATATATGATAAAATTTATATATATATATATATATATATATATATATATATATATATATATATATATATATATATATATATATATATATATATATATACAGGGTGTCCTGATAAGGTCGTCCTCTGGCGATAACTCGGAACCCTTTACCGCTAGAGGGCGCAGAACTAAGAACAAAATGGAAAACACGGATTATTTAAAAATATGCCATATTAAGTAATGCCGTTGATAGTTTTCTTACAAACTACGTAAAATAAGGAAACTTTATTTTTTAAGCGTTTTTTCCTAACTTGTCAAATATGGGAAGGGAGGAAGAGCCAATGTACAAAAAAAATAAATAACGGCCCCAACCGATTTTGATAAACTAGGTCTCGTTTGAAAGAGCTTTTACCAGGGCTTAAGATAATATATTGGTATAATAAATTTATGTTTTTGTTTTATCCCTAGAGACTGATTTGTCTCAAGGTTATAAATTTTGTCAATTTTTTCGAAAACTTTAAATACAATGGTATTATAATTATATGTCCATTAAAAAGAGCATAAAAAAAACAAAGAAACTGGTGGAAACCGCATTTCGATATCTTAATTAATTCTCGACTTATTGCCGAAATCCTGCATTGCTCGTGTCCTTTCCTGGTTTCAGTTGTCAGATACACAACGCGGCGTTTTTATCGAGAATGCCATGACAACAAAAACCATTTGTTTTTCCGCGAATATCAAAAAGTATTAATAATATCCCTATTATTTGTTTATTATCAATTTAATAACAACATTTATAATAACCCGGCTCGTGGATAATAATAGCTGATTATTATCTACGAGCTTTGGCTAATCGTATCATCATTGTGCTGGAATAGGATGTACATTTCCAGTTCGTCTTAAACGAGTTGTCAAACGTCTAAACACTTTTTTGTTAAAATTCCGTTATTCGTAATACCTTATGGCATATTGTCTCGCCGAAATAGAGGCATTTAATTTTTTTTTTAAATTAACGGCATATCGTATGCCTCGGTGGTGGAATAAGACATAATTAAAAATAACTTAATAACGATTAACACCACTACTACTAATAATAATAACGATGAACTGCGATGAACAAAAACTAAATTTAAAATTATCAGGTTTGACAAACAATAGACTTGTCATTTTTTGACGTCCCTATTTTCTGTGATTTTATATATATATATATATATATATATATATATATATATATATATATATATATATATATATATATATATATATATATATATATATATATATATATATTCATTAATAACATGGTTATTTAATTAAAAAAGAAACCTCACCAAACGACTTTAAAATCTTTATGGTCAGAACTTTCTGCGACATTTGTCAATTCAGCAGCATCAACCAAATTGTTAATAATTTTATAAAACAAGCACAAGATTAGGTACATTCTTTTTTCTGTACACCTATATCAAAGACATAACATTAACAAAAAAAAACCAAATATGTCAAATTTAAATATTTCTGTTGGGAACACATTTTAAATGCTAGAGATCTAGATAATCGCCGTTGCACCCTTTTTAGATATCTGAATGAAAACCAAACAGGTTTCGCATATTTAAGAATAGTCCAGTAACTGAAGACCTGAAAGTAGCCAAAGCTGTAAATAAATCTGTACAGTTTTCATTTGTAGTGCAATTCTTAGGTCTTCGCTTATGCTTTCGAGCGAGAAAAAGTTTCTTTCGTTTCCGACGTGGGAACCCGCTGAAAATGGCCTCCCAATGTCCCAAAAAAAGGGTTTCCCCATCTAAAATCCAATTAAAGAATTTTTTTTGACAAAAATGAAGACCACCTCAAATCTACAAAATGGCACTTACCATTTTTCCAACCCCAATATTTTTCCAAAAAAAGGCCGTCGAAACATTCATAAATTCCCCTGGATAATTGGTATTTCTTAGCCAGTCACTGGTGTGATAAATTTCCCTGATTTTTGAAAAATTATTGGACTTTATTAAAAAGAAAAAAGTACCTTTGGGAACAAGACACTCTAAGCTTTCAAATGATGTGCATTGAAGAGCATTTCAATAGATGATGAGTTTTTGATTCGCGTTTATTTTAGATTTTGTAGAACTCCGGAAACGTCTAAAAATGCAGATGGGCAAAGCAATTTTTTATCAAAACGCGAGAAAGATGGTAAAGGAAATTTTCTGGTATCATTGGACACTTGCTAAGGTCTCATTATAAAAAGTAAATGTTAATAACAAACCATTTTTCCAAAAAATATCAATAAATAAATGAGATACTCCCAAAATATTGTGAAAAAAAAACTTTGACCACTTTTTTTAATAGTCTAGAAAAATCAGAATGGACCCAAATTCATATGAAATAATAGGTACGGTTTTCATTCGATGAACTTTAAATGATTACAAAATGTACTTTTTTGCCCGAGTAATGGAACAATTCCCGCCCTTAAAGTAAATCCATGAAGATAGGGGCATTCTAGCGGTAGGCGGCGCTGAAATAAGGGACTTTTGGGTCCCGTTATCTCGAAAACTATTGATTTTTGAAAAAAAAAAATAAAGACTATTTTTGTATATTACAAGGCGGTCTTCCTTTTTGTCATAAAAAAATTCTCAAATTGCATATTTTGGCAGATATTGCAGGAAACCCATTTTTTCACTTAAGGCGTCTTTTTAAGCCCTTTTTCACCTGTTAATGTTAATAAACTTTTTTTCGCTTGAAAGCATTCTTGCAGAACTAAGAATTGCGCCACAAGGAAAAACTGTACAGATTTATTTACAGCTTTGTCCCTTCATTTACAGGACTAGAAGTGATAGCAAATTTGCAAAAATCTGCTTTTAATTTATGTCAGGAAAAGCAGGTAAAATTCCTTTTATAAATCAACTTCCTAGTGATTGGCTCAATGTGCAGATCAAACGGTAGTAATGAATCGAATTGTCCACCAAGATCCCTCATTCCATCTTTATTTTTGTTAGCGTCATACCATGGACAAGTTATTTTAATCAGCCTGAAGCTTAAAACCGTTATTCATTGATCTTACTATACCTATAATATAATTTTATCTTTTTCATATTAACATCATGACCCGCAGGAATGAAGAGTTGTTCGTTTCCATTGAAAAATAAAACTTTCAAGTGATCTGCCAAGAGTCACTAAACGCCACTTTGTAGATTTATCCGGCAAAATATGTTTTTAATTCTTGTACGATTTTCTCTTGATACGGCTAAATTGGAATATTCTACAAAAGAAAAACTCAACTTTGATAACAAATTTTTTTAGGGTATCCAAAAGGGTTGTTAGACATGCATATGACTACTTATTTAAACAGTAGCAAATCTATAAGCATT
This sequence comes from Listronotus oregonensis, assembly GCA_019359885.1. NCBI lineage: Eukaryota > Metazoa > Arthropoda > Insecta > Coleoptera > Curculionidae > Listronotus > Listronotus oregonensis. The sequence continues at coordinate 12,537 of JAHBCN010008359.1, forward strand.
CCCAAACAAGAGTGATTTTATATAATGGTTACACCAGTGCTAAAAGTAAGATAAAGATCTTACAGACAGTCTATTGTGGGCTACCTGTTAATACCTTTTACCATTTTGACACTATGAAAAGACAAACAAAGTTAAAACTGAACAACAAAAATGTTTTTCAACTAATAATTTAAACAAATTTTTGTTGAAGTGTTAATTGGGCAGTAGTTGTTTTGGTCATCGTTTTCAATTGGCATTTTTGATGTGGTTCTTTGTTTTTGTTTGTACTTTTTTAAATTTAAATTTTTTTACAAGCGTCGCAAGTCAGTGTTTTCCCATTTGCATTTTTTCGCGCTGTGTTCAAATTTCAAATTGAAAGTCATTAAAAACAAGTTTGTTTTAATTTACACTAATTTAATGTCGGAAACAAAAATGTTTTGATAAAATTATCGAATGAAGATCTTCCTGGAGGTATTTCTGAAGCTGCTAATCTCACAAAATATTAGTCGCTACCGGTAAAAAAAAGACAGATATAAAAGACAATATCAACAGTAAAGGATAAAACCCCGGAAAGGTATATATTTTTAAAATCACTCTTTAATGCTAAGACGTGTATTTAGTAAATACTATAAAATTACACATATCAAGAGACAAAAATGTAGATTTTTATCAAAAAAAAAAGGAAATATTACGAAAGTTTTAGAAGAAACTACTTATAGTTCTCGAATCAAGTTCCTTTTGAGTTGGGTGGTACCTGCCGCCGTAAGGAGTTAATTTAACCCACACTTGATGAAATTTACTACAAAGAAGATTATATTAAAATCTAATCGTCACTATCTAGGATTTCACAACCAATTTCGCTCGATCCTTCCTTTAAAATTGTAAAACTCAATATACTTTGGGTACCCGCATGTAGGTCCGGACTTAATATTTTTATATGTTTTTCTTTATTTATTATTGTACCTACTTTTTTGTATATTATGAAGGTTATAGGCAAATTGCAGGTGTTAAATATAAAGCAGAGTTTTCATCTTGGTTTATCAGTCGTTTGGGTGTGTCAAAATTTTTCGTGTGTGTTATTGATCATCCGAGTAGCTAAACTATTAGTAGGAGGTAATCGGACCCCGCTCTTTCAAATCATTACAAAAAATTTTTTAGGAACTATTTATGGTTGGGTTTTACTAATTTGGCTTTCATAAACGGATAACTTTTTTTTGTCAAAATTTATAGTTACAATTGTCACAACAATTGTATTTAAATTATCTGAAAATAATTTTATGTTAATGAAAATTCCGGCCTAATAATTTAAATTTTATTGCGGTCAGAAATCAACGAATTATTGTGAAACGTACCATATCAATTTATTTAGTGCAGAATAAGTATCTGCCTGGGGCTTTAAAGGATTTCTTTTCAGAAATTCTAATAAAGAAGCTTAGGGTATTAAGTGTATATAGATCTAAAAGTTGTTACACTCCTTGTTGTCCGAAAGCTGGTGAATACTTTTAGAACTTTAAAAATTTGTGTAATTGTCCTTGAAGGACCCCTAAACATAAAAGTCAAGGTCTGGCTGAAGGATAGCGGCCCCCTACCAACATCGTAAATTTTTTTTAAACCTTGACAGCCCCCCGAAACTTTTATTAAGCCTAAGTCACAACGGATGTTATACAAATAACTACGACCTGTTAGGTTTTTAAAAAACATATACCATCGCTTATTAGGAAATTCGTTGGCCAAAAAAAAGATAAAAATTTTTTTAAACGGCCCTTTTTAAGATACAGGGTACAAAGAAAAATTTTCAGAATTGAAATCCCCTTATTTTTAAATCGGGTTTTTTGATTTAAATGAAAATTTGTACGGTTAAAACATTGACCCAAATACCCCCTCTGATGATACACTTTTGTACCTATTATCAAAGATAATACTACTACGAATAGATGGTTCATTTAAATGGGGCGTTTTGAATCAGTTCGGAGATATCAATGCTTCCGTAAATGGAATAAAATTAAGTCGGTAATCCTGCCCCAGCAAATCGAGGTACGAAACCATGTGCGACATTGTCAATGTCCGTCGCTTGTACCTTTGGAACACGAAGTAGCGAAAGCGGGCGGCTAAACGAATTGTGTAATTTCTAGTCGCGTTTCATCACGCCAATAGTAAAGGCCGGCCGGCAACACTGTTTAACTTTCGTTCAAGGATAGCGCGAAAATCTCTTGATGGACATCGGCTCTCGTTAGCCAAAGTCCATTAGGGGTATCAAAAATATAGCATTGAATGGTTCATCTTATCCGTAGTAGTATTATCTTTGCTATTATGTACTAGTGGCTTATTTTCGGGCATTTTTTTACCACTATTTCGTTATAACTTTTTCAATAATATAATAATTATTGATAATTTGGTACATCTTAGTTATTTTCTGCCTAGTTTTAGAAAAAAAGGCACTCTTTAAAAAACTCAACAAACTTAAAGGCTTTTAAGATATTCTAAATATAAACTTGCGTGCTTCAAAAAGAGTAATATTTAAAACTAAAGACAAGGGTAATTTTTACAAATAATGTTTAAAGTTTTTACCCTTGCTCGAATGCATGGGTTTAATCTTCGTTTCATTGAGTTTCCGTAAAAAGTAGAAATTTTATTAATATTAAATATTACCCCTTTCGTACCAAGCAAGTTTAAAATTAGAATATCTTCAAAGCCGTTAAATTTATCGGGGTTAATTTAAAAATATCTTTTTTTATGTAAAACTAGGCAAAAAATAAGTATCATGTACCAAACTAGAATTATTATTCAATTATTAATCACAAAAGTAATGAACAAATCCTAGTAAAAATATGAATAAAATTGCCTGAAGCTCCGCCACTGGTAAATGTTTTAACTGTACCAGGTTTCATTCAAATTAAAAAACAAAATGTGAAAACAAGGAAAAATCCCAATTCTAATCTTTTTTTATTTTTGACATTTAAAGTGACAGGTTTTAAAGCTTATTGACGTTGTCAAATATCTTAGTTTTCCTAACTAGTTACGAAAAGTAAAAGTTTTCGCAACTGGTGATAAAAAGTAAGATATTTAACAACGTCAAGTTTTAAAAAGTGTCACTTTAAATGTCAAAAAAAAAATATTGTGTAAAACGCGTTGCGAAACACAATTTTTCATAGCTCACATTTTGCTCGTTACTAAAAATGGTGCTTTTTCCAACTGGTTGCGCAAATAACTGTTTCATAACTCGTATCTTTAAAATTATGCTGTTTTGAAGCTACATTTATATATGTTTGTCGCATTTTTGGACCAAAATCTCCCATTAAGCCTAAGTTTTTTGAATCACCCTGTATCAATAATAAACTACTATTTAAACTGACACTATTCATTAAATTACTCGTGGACATTTTATATGTTTAAATTACAAGTTATTTTAATAAACCAAGAGGTAACATGACTAAAATTTTTAACACAAAAAAGCTAATTTTATCTTCCATATAATTATCGTATTAATAAAACCCGTGAACTTGTCTAGTGGGCTACCTAAGAAGTTGTTTAGGAGTCATCAAAATCAAGATTTCATTACCTTAAACAAGATTTGAGAAATATAAAATAAAAGTTTTATGATTGTAGATATTCATGATGGCATTTCAGTTTTAGTTTTAAAAAAAACATAGGCGGAACGTAAGTAGCTTTAATAAGAGATGTTTTTGGACATTCATTATCTTAATTTATTTCAATAACACAACGTTTCAGGTGAATACTAAATAAGTTAATAAATAGCTTCATTTGAAGGTAAAAGCGAGAAGACACTATACTGGAGATATGTTCTATATCAGAGATGACCAACTTGATTAGACCCAATATCGACTGTTTACTGACGAAACCCTGTGCAAACTACCAATTACATACTTCTCGATATTTTAACTGAAATAAGTATGTAGTACTTCTATATTTTATTCGGAGGAAAAACAAAATTAAAAATTATTCTCAGTAATTACCTATTTATTTACTGTGAGCAAAGTCAGATTGATTGCTGAAAATAGCCAATATTAAAGAATCCAATGTATGAGTGTCTGTCAAGCGAGAACGATGTTTACTTTTGGTTTGTTTTGAAAAAAAATGATGATTTACATAATTATGTTAAACCAAACACAAATGCAGCTGTTCAACACATTTGGATTATTTCTGGTGTGATACCATCCATATCTTATATTATATACCATAAATCTAGGTCAGAGGATGTCCTTGTTTTTAGAAATATATCGCAGCGTTCAATACATTCATTTTAAAACACCGTGTGGTCTATTTCAAATGTATCTTGATTTTTTTTGTCATTTCATAGATGATCAATGACATAATTAAACAAATAACTAAAAAATTTCACCCTCTCTTTAATATTTTTGATGTATTATTATTATTATTAGGTATATTAAATTTATATTTTTTTTCCTTGCCACGATCTACTAGATAAATAACCGCAATTGACCGGTTGTACACCCCTGTTCTATAGTATTAAAAAGTTCGTAATAGATACTCACTAAATATTCTTTATAATGGCACAGCTTGGGTTATGTTACGGGGTATAAAGATTGGTAGGCTCAGCCCTATGAAACCCAAAGGAACTAGCAGTCCCATTTCGGTGGCAAGTCTATCACCGTTTTTAAGATAAAATCGATTTATAGAAGTGAAACTGAAAATTAAATAAAATTTAAAATTAAAAAAATTGTTACAAGTTTAATATTAAGAGTAAAAAAAAATATTAAGATCTTTTATTAGAATTTTTGATAATACGATTAGATCCCAGAATTGCTTAACTTTTATGTGAGAATTGTAACAGTTTTAATTTCACATATTTTTAAATGTTTGCCGAGAGAAAGATAAATATTTACTTTTTTTTCGCTTTAGGGTTTTTCTTTATTTTGTTTCTGATGATCTGTCAGTTCATAGGGTTTAATAGGGCTGAGCTCAGTCTCTATGTTCGGGGACAAAAACCGAAGCAGCCCCATTGTAAAGTTATTGACGAGTACCAAATAAGGACTTTTCAATACCTACTTCCAAATACTTGTTCTCTATTGTTGTGGTGAAATTGTTTAATAAAATATATTGAAAAGTCTTTTGCTAATGTGATATAGTTAGTCTTTAGGTAGATCAGAGGTGGAAGTTATCTGTATAACTTCCGTGCGGCCTCCCGTTTTCTTTAAGTTAATGAAAAATGCTATATCTCGTTAACGTTTCGGTACTTAGGCAACGTTAACGGAACCAAAAGAAAAAAATGAGTTAAACATATAAAAACCGGCACCCACGATACCTGTAAGCACTTAACATACTAGCCTTCCTGAACTGCCTAAAGAAAATAAAAAGTAAAATTTTAAGACTAGGGCCAACACATAAATTAGGATTAAACAAAATGTCAGTGTTATATATGTTTATCTTTTCTTTAAGTCTATGGTTACGTATTTCTTTTAAAAATTTTGTTCGCCACAACACTATCAGCTTTTGCGGCTTCGCTTTAAATACAAAGCTCAAATCTAATTAAATTGAAAATTGACTGCGATTTTGGGTACGTACTTAGGCCCGTATTTTTGAAAAGTATTTTTGGTAAGAGATCTATTTTCTCTTTCTTTTTCTGTTTAATGAATGAACGAAAAAAAAATGCTTTTATAGGTTGAACCTAAACTTTTGTCTGAATATGGTGTACGAAAAATGCTAATTTTAATAAAATTACTCTTAAAACGCTCTTGGTTCCCTGGGGTCTGATTGTTATATAGCAGGGCATCTTTATGTAACTTACACTCTTCTATATCTCAAGGGTTGGTCTCACAGCGTTAGACCTGACCTGGAGCCCGTCGTTGCCGTTTTTCGGTCAGGTTTTACTTTATACGCCTAAAAATCTTAACAGAGCTATTTGCCGCAGCAGCAGACTAATTCCTTACGTTATGTAATTAAGTATGACCCTTTTTAAACGCTTCTGCGTTCCTCCATTACCCTGGCAAGCCACCTGGGGCTTTGGTTCACACTAACAAAAAGCGGTGCCACGTTTTGAGAGTCAACTTTTTTCCGTCTCAGTAGATTTTTGGTTCATAACCTCTGGGACCGTAGGATTTTAAACCCTCTTTCTTTATACAAAACTATTTAAAATAACCACTTAAAAGTAAGACTATTTTTGTATTCAGCTGGCGGACCCTGTATATTTTGGGTTAAAACCACTGTAACCAAAATTGGCGATTTTAAAATTTTTTCTTTGCCCGGTTTCTTAAACGTACCTACCTTACCAAATTTTATGTTTCGACTACCTCGGAAGTGTGCCATCATTTTGATGAGTCAGTCAAATCAGTTAGTAAGTAAATGGGCGATTTTCAATACCTTAGCGATTACTTGACATAACTTTCGCATTTTTTTCACAGATAATAGGTTAAAACATTTCGTGTAAATACACATATTCGGGCGGTAAGCTGAAACTTTGGCCTGGCGCACTACCGTGCGTCTTGATCTACGGCCTGTAACTATACATTGCAGGCCAGGACAAGGAGTCAAACAAGTCAAGCGTCGGTAAAATATTGGACGAAGGAGACAGCGTGTTGCTGCCGTCATGAAGATTATTAAATCAGGATTAGCGGCTTGTTTGTGACTGAGTCGAGATGTTTTATACGAAGAACAAGCATTGATTTGTTGGTCATTGGGCTATTAGACTGTTGGGATTTTATTAAGAATTGGTTATATTATTATATGCTAGCTTATATTTAATTGTTTAAAAGCCAGGGCTGGAAAATAGTTATTTAGATTGTTTCCGCCACTTACTTTTTATGAAAATCTTTGAGATCTTACAAACCTTTCGTGGCGTGCACTGTTTTAGACTTTTCTTACTAATGTTGTTATGAAAATATATTATTTAGGTCTGTTTTTCGAAATGCCAGCATGTACTAATCCTTTTTAAACGTTTGAATTACTTGTTAAAATAGAATTTTATCTATAACAACAATTTGCAACAAACGTCACAGGTTATTTTGCTATTTTAAATGTCTCAGATTTGAGAAAATTTTAACCCTAAAAACAGCAAATGAGGAATAAATTCAGTCCAACAGGCTGCCAGAATTGCTAGTGCGTCTTTAATTCCAGAGGAGTCAAAAAAGTGATCCTGCTTATGATATCCTTCAAACGTGGTGCCCCGATAATAAAGTTGACGAAAAATGTGCTTGAAGTCGTCTTTACGGAAAACAAGAAGCTTTTTTCATTTATAAAACGAAATAATGACGGTTCGCGTCTCAAAAACCGAAAATATTTACTCAGGGAAAATAACAAAATTTTTGTTTAAAGCATCAAATGTAAGCTATTTGGCAATAGAACTTTTATTAATTAAGGGAGTAGCTGAAGCTTGCCGAACCGATGAACTTTCCAAAATGAAAATTAGTGACGTGAAATTCAGAGGTAATGTTACTAGTTAAGGCACCTGATATAAAAACTAATATAAAACGAAGTTTTGTGGCATCAGTTCCGTATGTACAGGGTGTTGTTTAGTTGTAATTGCAGGACATCTCGGTTATTATTAGACGTAGAAACTTGCTATTTTCAAGAAGTGTCGTTACTTTTTGATAAAACGAAAGATGGCACTAAACATTTTTTTATGGCTTTCTTCGTTTTTAAAATACCTCTCGATTTTTTTTAAAAGCATTTTCAGACCCTTCTCGTATTTTACTTATCTTGTAACTTACAACAAAACTAAAAAACTGATATTAGTAGCCATTTTTACGTGAAATCCAATAGTATTGTTGGATTTTTGTTAAATTTATTATTTTTCTAGATGAATCAAACATATGTTTTTTCTAATGGAATACCCTGTATGTTTTCAAATTATTAAATTATGTGGGATAAGAGCTTTCCTAAAAATATAGAATACTCTATAGTTATTTTATATTTTTAAATCTTAAATTGATGTTTTTAATTTTAAAATTGAATATCGCACAGTTGGGCAGATAAAATGACTTTATAAACAAAAGAATAAAGATAGCTATCAGTCATCCATATTTTTTTAAGGTCTGCAGCAACGTATATATGTTTTTACATAATTACATAACTGGTTTGCTTTTTCTATCATTAAGTTTAAATATTTTATTCGTTATTTATCAATTTTATATAAAAATATGGTATCAAATGTCAATTTACAAATAATACGAAATGTGATATTCTGGATGTGATGGGAAGAAAATAGTGATTAGGCATCTGACATGTAAAAAGAAAGGTTTTTTTATTTTTATTTTACTTTCCTTATACTTTATTACGCTATATTATTTCATTAGATACCCTGAAGGTAGGCAACCACATAAAGTTTATATTTCTTAAAATTTAAACGAAGCTTATAACATATGGATTCGTTATTAAAAAACGTTGACAAGCCTTAACCAAAAGTTAAGAAAATAAATGTTTTGGCAATCGTAGGGAATGCCTCTATAAATTTTCGCAGAAATATTGGAGAACAGGTTAAGTAGATGTGCGACAAACCAAGGTCAAGGTCCGGGCTTTTATCAGAAGTACTGGAATAATAAACAGACAAAATAGCACATATTGGTCCAGATAAAATAAAATCAGTAACTAGTTTTTGCACTTTAATATGGTGGCTCTGTTATTATTATGATAATGGCAGGTGTGGAGAAATCAATTATTAGGAAAGTATACCAGAAACTCAGGAACGAAAAACTATACCTAGGCCACTCATCTAGAAGGACGTCAACAACTCTGTTGGCAAATATTCGGGTAATATTTTAGAGTTAAAGAGCATGGAGGCTGGAAGTTCTTGGCAATGGTTGAAGGATGTATTACTGGTTGCCGTGTCAAAATAGTTAAAAAATTTATAAACAGTTTAAAAGAAAATTCGAGAGTTTTATGCTAATAATATTTCCGAAAAATGCAACATATTTTATTGTAGTAACCACCATTATAAACAATACGGAAAATCCTTTGATTTATAGTCTGGATATTTGTCCAAATTCTACGCCAACCATTTATTTATTTATTTATTTATTTTTTTTGGTGTGAAGATTGTAATTATAATTTCCGTAGTGGTATTTTTTATTTTAATTTTTATGAACATTTATTATACAATAAAAAAGATATTTTGTGAATACAAACAATGTTGTTGCATAAGCTTCTTAAAAGAATTTACTTTACCATCATGTCGGGTTTTACATTAGTAGGTAGGAATGCTTAGCCACCAGACAACTTAATTAAAGGTTTACTTTTACCTTCCTTTCTATACCGGTTTTAGAAAATCATATTTTTTCTACTTTATTAGACAAAAATACGAAACTTATTTAACTACTCTATTATAGAAGAGAGCTTGTCGATCGAAAAGAAGTCTGTGATGATAAGCTCAGGCGAAAATCTCGCTAAATTAGACCAAGATAAATCAGTGTTGTAGAAGAAGCCGCTTCATTGACTATGACCTGTAAGCGGTCAAAAAATTGCTGTAAATGAGTAATACTACCTAACTGTCAAAAATATATTTGCAGGTGATAATTTAACAAGATTTTAATCAACTTTTACACCCATATTTATTATTAGAGCATAAAATTATAAAAAAATTTGCAATATTTTCGATTATTATGGCATCCTTAAACACTGACTGGGAAACTTAATATTACATTTAGAAATATAAGAGAGAAAAACAGAAAATCCTCATCATATATTCTAACTTTGTTCAATTATAAATTTTCCAGTGTCAACATTGAAGTATATTTTAGGTCGATTTCTTTGGAATTACAACTGACACTAGCTACAATTACAAATGATATAGTAAAAAAAAATTATACATGATTTAAAAGCAAACCTTGAACTGTTTATCATATGCCTATATAAATACGATGCCCATAAATATGAATGAAATTTTTCTCTAAACTCATTAATGGTTTTAACTAAATTTTTTTCCAACTCTCTTCTATATAGTAATATCGTTTTCTTGACACTGGCCACTTCATTATGAATAATACATCCATTTTAAAAACCTTTTAAATTCATTCTTAATGTACGCCTTAACACCTGGTCTTTCACTTTTAATTTAATTTTTCTTAATGACTGGCCAAGGCTAGTCACTAACATGATCAAGCAGTTTTTTTTCTAAATGAGAACCAAAGAGCGTGTGCCAATTCTCACACTCCATTAGTTCTAGTAAAATACTATAAAACACAGCCCTAAAACGTAAGTTTTTTAGGGAATCGTTGATGATTTGTCTTTTAGTATAAAAGGATGGAGGGACATCAATTTTGGTGGCAGTCAGGCTTAAAACAGACGGAAGGACAGGGTTAAAACTGCTTTGTCACGTCCCGAAATTGCTTTAAAACTGAGGATCATCACAATATGATCTTTAGAACTTTAAATCTTGATGTCTTTAATATTCACGATGATAAGTCTAAATTTTGTTTTTCAATGGATGCCGAATATTTTTTTCAACAACTAGGATAGATAAACATTGGATTAGATGATTAAGCCATTCGCAAGACAATATTGAAAGCATTTTTCTTAATCTGAGAAAAGTTTACAAAGGCGTAAAACTTACCAACTCGTGTCTAGAGAAACCCAGGATATTATGGCTGGCGAGCTTCTTGACAGTGTTGACGCATGTCTAATATAATCTAACGAATCTGCCATAACCCAAAAAATTACATTTTAATGTAATAATTTGGGGTCTTATTTAATACGTCCCCGCACGTCTGAAATATAATTGGGAAAAATAAAAAGCCGCTTTAACTAACCAGAACTAACCATGACCGACTAGAGCTTGGGGCTTTTAAATTTGTCTAAATTATTTGTAGAAGTTATAAACAAAATTTTAACAACGTATTAGAAAAAACCCGGGAAATATATAATTACACTTTTAAAAAATTTTATTACTTCTACCATATCAAAAATCATAAAAATTTGTTAATAACTTTTATGTAGGAATAATTTAGACAAATTTAAAAGCCCTCATTTTTGGTCGGTCATGGTTAGTTCTGGTTAGTTTTTTATTTTTCCCAATTATGTTTCAGATGTAAAAATGCGGAGACGTATTAGAAAAAACCTATGATTTGCTTTTTTTACATTAAGTGCATTATTTAGAAAAAGCCTTCTTTTCAAATGACGCGTCGAGATCCTGCATAATAAAGCATGTTTCATGTGTCTGTAATGGATTCATGACAAAAGGCTAAGGACATAAACTTGAAAGGTTAGTCCCTAGTACTTGTTAGGTCATCAGTCTATTGCACGTATCAAAGCCATTGACCGTGAAGGCTAAGAGATATTTTATGTTATGTTATTATTTAATATTAGTTTATATAACAAGACTGATATATTATTGTAAACTGTGTATAGTAAATGATGTTTGTTTAATGTTTAAATATGTATATAAAAAGCATTTATACACATTAAGATGAGATACGATTAGATATAATTAGATATATTTAGATGCAGTAAGATAAGTTTTATACCATTTTTTATATATTTATATTAAAGTATGTTTTATACAAAGTCTCTTGTTTGACTTCTTGACGTGTACCAGATACTACGAACCAAGTACAAAGCAGAAGTACACCACATGGCGACCCTTCCATGAGAAGTACACCACATGGCGATCCTGCCAGTTACATGTTGAGAAGTTAAAAAAAAAGTGCATGCCGTCCAGTGATATGGTAAATAGACGCTAATATGGGCAAATCATCTTCCAAACATGCGGAAATTACTGACTCTGGAGTAGTCAATTCAAATTTCATCGTGGAACAAGAAAGCATCCAAGTGCCTACCGATGTAAGAGTTCTACTATCCAGAAGTATGTATTTCAAAACTCCAGCAGCAGAACCCAGCGTAGTTTGAGAAGTCCCAGAACCAGACATAACCCCACAGCAAGGATCAACCCTCAACCCAGAACACAGACAGCAGTATAGTATGTAAGTTTATTAGGGAAAAACATTTTTTTATTATTATTATTTGTATATTTTTTTTTGAACATTGTGTTAAAGTCTGCTCGACGCTCAAGTGCTCTCAAAACATTTTATTAGTCTGAAAATTATTATTTTTTAATTTTATTACGATATTATGGTATTTAATTCGCTAAAAAGCATGAGTCTTCGTATACTCAGTTAAATTGTGCGACATTATAAAGAAAGAACCAAAAGAACGCCGAATAGATTTAATTAGAGTAAATAATTTAATTCTAGAAGTAGGGAATTAGAAAATAAGTTTTATAATATACAAAAAGAGGTCCAAGCATCTGCTATTGACGACCCAAACGTTAAAAAATCATATTCAGATTATAATAAAGCTATTGAATCTCACCTTTTTAAATCGCGTTCTCTCCTGAACGAAAGACTAAAAGATTTAGTTAAGGAAAATAACCCAACTGAACAATTAAAAAATAATAGTAATACCGAGAAAATAAATATGGCGGAAAAATTTGATTTAAGAACAGCGGTATCTTTGTTACCATCTATGGATAACACGGAAAATAGCACTAAACAGTTAATTGACGCAATTGAGTTATATAGCAGTCTTATCGACGATAATGGGCAAACCTTATTGATTAATTTCGTTTTAAAAACAAAATTAACGCAAAATGCAAAACTACGGTTAGAAAACTCGTATGGTACAGTGGAACAGCTAGTAGGGGATATAAAAGACCGGTTGTTAACGAAAAAATCACCAGCAGTTTTATCAACTCAATTACATAACGCAAGACAAGACGGCGGAAGTATCGACGATTACGCAAAGTTGATCGAGACACTATTGGTCGATCTAACGATAGCGCAGGCCGATAATAATACAGCCGCAATGGGAGTGTTGCGAGGGATTAACGAGAAAATTGCAGTAAACGCTTTTGCAAATGGACTTAGGAGTAAGAACTAAGGACTATAGTAAAGGCCAGGAATTACAAAACTTAAAAGACGCAGTTTTAGCGGCTAGGGAAGAAGAGTTAACAAAAAAACCCTCAGCCTAATGTGTTTCACATGAAAGGCTCAAAAAACTTTAATTACAGGCCACATAACCAGGGAAGAGGTAACAAAAATAATTATCCCCCTTTGATAATTATAAGCCAAACCCCCAGGCTAATCTAAACTACCAAAAGGGAACCAATACTAAAAACCACAGGTACATAAAAATAACCGAAGTCGGGGTCAGTTTCATGGCCAAGGACGAAACAAACCGACGAACCGAGTGTATTGTGCTGACACTAGAAGGACGATTTAAATACAAACAAAAATGCAAGTTCAAACGCGAAGGTTTTTTCTTGCCTCACGAAAATAACAAGGTATCATGTTACAATATAAACGCATTAAATTACATAAGTGTTAATTATAATGGAAGAATATTATTGTTTTTAATTGACTCAGGTGCGAGCATTTCTTGTATTTTTGATAACTCTTTAATTAATAATGAAATAGTAAACACTAGAGAAAAACTAAAAATAAAAGGAATAGTCGGATCCACATTGTCTGTCGGTACCACAGAAATTAATTTTTCAATTAGGAATGAAAATTTTCCAATAAGTTTGTTGTTGTAAAAAATTTCGATTCTCATATACAGGGAGTATTAGGTGTAGATTTTCTTTCTAAATATTCAGCAATAATTAATTACGAAACATTTTCAATTTCTTTAAAAAATAAGAATGGGATACAAAATGTAGTGCCACTACAATCTAAATATGATTATTATACTATAATTCCCCCGAGATGCGAAGTAATTAAATATTGTTACACGGATGAAAGAGATGAGTGCGTTGTGATGAATGATTTAATATGTGAAGGAGTAATTGTAGCAAGTACCTTAGTAAAACCAGAAAATAACGAAATTCCGGTACGAATAATGAATGTAAACGAACGAGAAATTAGGGTAAAAAATTTTCAGCCAAAGCTAAAAAAAACTAACAGATTACGATGTGTGCAAGTTTGAAAAAAGTGAGATATCGGTCAAAGGGTAGAAAAAGTGCTTAATCTGATACAGACACCTTCAGCAAATATCGAAGAAAGTAACTCAATCCATAGCATTTGTGTTAAGTATGCAGACATTTTTCACTTAGATGAAGATCCTTTAACAGTAACCAATGCCTATCAGCAAAAAATAAGGCTAAAGAAGATGCACAACCTGTATATATCAAGCCATACAGATTACCACATGCAAAAAAAGAGGAGATACATAAACAAATCGGCGAAATGTTACGAAAAGGCATCATTGAGGAAACAAGGTCGGAATGGTCTTCACCCTTGCTAATTGTGCCGAAAAAAGCAGATAGTAATGGTGTTAAGTCACATAGGGTAGTGATTGACTACAGGATGCTCAATAAAAAGTTAAGGGATGACGAAAAGTTTCCATTGCCAAACATTACTGAGATTTTGGACTCCTTGTCCGGAGCAATATATTTTTCTCATTTAGACTTAGCGCAAGGATACTACCAGGTAGAATTACATCCTAAAAGCCGACCATGCACAGCATTTATGACAGAGAGGGCAATTCCAGATGAAAAGATTGCCTATGGGTCTAAAAATTAGCCCAAGTGCATTCTCCAGGCTCATGACAGTGACAATGGCTGGATTAAACTATGAATCATGCTTTGTCTACTTAGACGATCTAATTGTCTTTGGTAACTCTTTACAAAATCATAACAGGAATTTGCTAAAAGTTTTTCAGAGACTCAGGAAAGCAAACTTAAAGCAATCCGAGAAAATGCGAAATTTTCAAAGAAGGAAATTCTCTATCTAGGACATATCATATCGGCAGATGGTGTTTCACCAGACCCAGAAAAAAATTTGAGCTATGGTCGATTATCCAGTTCCAAAAACTACGGAGGAGGTAAAGCGATTTGTCGCATTTGCTAATTACTATAGGAAGTTCATTAGGAATTTTGCAGAAATAGCCCAACCGTTAAATAGTCTGAGTCGTAAAGGCAAAACTTTTCAGTGGACAGACGAGTGTAAACATGCATTCGAAACACTAAGGCAGGCGTTGGCAAAGCCTCCCTTGTTACAATATCCAGATTTTTCAGAAGAAAACGAGTTTGTGCTCAGAACAGATGCTAGCGGATACGCATTAGGTGCGGTTTTGTCAAATTCAAATGACAAACCGGTCGCCTTTGCTTCCAGAACATTAAATAAGGCAGAAAGGAATTATGAGACGATAGAAAAAGAATTGCTCGGGATAACATGGGCAGTAAAGCATTTCAGGCCATATCTCTATGCCAGAAAGTTTAAAATTTTAACCGACCATCGTCCGTTAATTTATTTATTTAATTTGACAAATCCGTCAAGCAGATTAACGAAATTTAGGTTAATATTAGAAGAGTACGATTTTACGGTACATTATGTCAAAGGTTCAGAAAATGTGACAGCAGACGCACTATCGCGTATAGTCATAGAATCTAAAGACTTAAAAGGAATGAATGAAAAAATATGTGAGAGTGTGAATGTGTTAACTAGAGCTCAAGTTAGAGATAGAGCGGGTTTTGTGTCAAAACCAGAACTAGCCACAACCGTGGAGACAAAAGACGTACAGACCGGAGGCGATAGGCTTGATCACCCTGTTGTAGCCGAGGTTTTAAAACGTCCCAATGACACGATTGAATTAAAAATAGTGCAAAACTTAAAAAATTGCAATTTTACCAGTACTGTGATAATTTTATTTACAATGTGAATTCACAAACTATGTATTTTTACCAGAACAGTCGATCAGCGTATGACTTAGGTACATCGTTGAGACATCTGGACAAATGGTGCATAGAAAATAATATTCCGGAAATATATATATATATTAAAAAATGCACAAAGTGCAGAATTTTTAAATTTACTAAGTAAATGTAAATCGCATATGTTAGAACTGACTATAAAAATAAATATAGTTCGGGATGCGGAACGTATAACAGATAAAAAATTAAGACATATAATCTTAAATGATTTTCACACGTTACCAACAGGTGGTCATGCGGGTGTACAACGCATGTACAACAATATAAGGAAACGATATTTTTGGGCAGGTCTCAAAGGAGACGTAAGCCACTTTGTCAAAAACTGTGATAATTGCCAAAGGTATAAGCATTCAAATCCGAAGAAGGTACCAATGGTAATAACAAGTACGGCTAAATCAGCATTCGAAAAGGTTGTACTTGACCTTGTAGGCCCTCTACCTGAGGATAGCCAAAATAAAAATACATTTTGACGCTTCAGTGCGACTTAACAAAGTTTGTGGAAGGATATCCAATAGAGGATAAGGAAGCTAAAACAGTAGCAAAGCATTCGTAGAAAATTTTATACTACGATATGGGATACCTTGTGAAATCCTAACGGACCAAGGTTTGGAAGTTATGTCTAGCACGTTTAAGGAAGCTTGTAAACTATTAGGGACCCAACAGTTAAATTCTACAGCATACCATCATGAAAAGCTTGGAGGTCTGGAAAACTCACATAAACATTTGGGTGCGTATTTGCGTATGCAATTGTCAAAATATAAAGAAAGTAATTAGAGCGACTGGGTATCGTATTGGTGTTTTTCATATAACAACACGGTAAACACCTCAACACGCTATACACCATACGAGCTTGTATTTGGTAAAATAAGCAAAATCCCGTCAAACCTTACTAATCAAATCGATCCTATTTATAATTTTGAGGATTACCCATTTGAGTTAAAATTTAGATTGCAGACTGCGTGGAATGACGCAAGAAATAACTTAATTGTTTCAAAAACTAAGCGCGTAAACTCCAATAAAAGATGCAATAGCTATAATTATAAAATCGGAGACATGGTCCTAATAGAAAACAAAAATGTAGAAAATAAATTAGCACCTTTGTTTAAAGGTCCATTTAAAATTTTAGATATTAAGAATACCAATGTAGTTTTAAATGTAAATAATAAGCCTAAGGAAGTACATAAAAATATCATTTAAGTTTTAAATTGTACATAGTATATAAGATAGTAGAATGAAAAAAAAAAAGTTCAGAAAACATTTTTTTTTCAACTTTTGCGGGGAAGGTGTAATGGATTCATGACAAAAGGCTAAGGACATAAACTTGAAAGGTTAGTCCCTAGTACTTGTTAGGTCATCAGTCTATTGCACGTATCAAAGCCATTGACCGTGAAGGCTAAGAGATATTTTATGTTATGTTATTATTTAATATTAGTTTATATAACAAGACTGATATATTATTGTAAACTGTGTATAGTAAATGATGTTTGTTTAATGTTTAAATATGTTATAAAAACTGATTTATACACATTAAGATGAGATACGATTAGATATAATTAGATATATTTAGATGCAGTAAGATAAGTTTTATACCATTTTTATATATTTATATTAAAGTATGTTTTATACAAAGTCTCTTGTTTGACTTCTTGACGTGTACCAGATACTACGAACCAAGTACAAAGCAGAAGTACACCACATGGCGACCCTTCCATGAGAAGTACACCACATGTCATGCAACATGTCTCAAAAAGCTCGCCAGCTATAATATCCGGGGTTTCTCTAGACGCGAGTAACTTACCAGCATTATGCTTTAAAAAGTTATAAGGTTTAAACAGGTTTTGTTTTGTTTTTGTTTGTTGATGAGCAAATATATTTAATAAAATAAAATCGTTATTGTAAAGAGTACCAATGAGAAGTATTGATCTCTTGTTGGTCTTCTTGTTGAAACATTGCTAAAAACTAAATAACAACCCAAGTAGCAATTATATCCAAAAGTAATAATTATTGAACACATCGGCAATACTGTTTTGTGCACACTTCCATAGGCTAATAAGCCAATCTTCTTGACAAAATGGTGACCGTAAATAATTTATTATACACTGCTCAAAAAAATTAACCGAACACTTTTTAAATAACTTGTAAAATATTAGCTTGGAGTTTTTAGACAAAAAGGTTATATAGTTTAAATTAAAGGTCTTGTAAAAAAATATAATTCATGTCAGATAAATTTTTTGTACCTTTTAGAGTCTTTAAGGTATTGACGTTTTAAATTTTAAACAAAATCGTTATTATCTGAAAAACTATAAAGAGAAAATTTTATAAAACAAAAAATACAGCTTACTAAACTTTCTTTATTAAAAGTTATATAAATATTTTTGATAGGATAAATAATAAAATTATATATTTGACACTTTGTTTTTTTTACCTTTTCTATTTTTTTCTTAGGAATAAATATTTATTTAAATGACTCATTTTTTTATTTATTGGGACCAAATGTGTGTCTTTTGAAATATGTAACCTTGATCTCAATGTAATTAACGCCTTAAAAGTTACAAATGGACTAAGAGGTGTTCCGTTAATTTTTTTGAGCAGTGTAGTTTAATGGATTAGATTGTTGCAAATTTACAGAAAATTTTTCCTTAATTCTACTTAGAGATGTTTCAAAAAGATTTGTTCTTGTACATAGGTTAACTTCCGTAAAGCAAAAAGCAAATAATTTACTTTTGTTAAAAAGTAAAATTTATTTTGAATCAGATCTATACTATTAGACCAGGAAAATTACTTAAAAATAAATCGGTTTTAGCAGACAACTCGGATCGGGATGTGGTTTTCGACATCTTACTCGGAAAAGTATCAGGAATTCATTGTACATATGAGGGAAAGCGGTTCGACCCAAAGTGCATAAGGTACATTCCCGAATTGCATAATTCTTTTAAAAAAATACCAATACCAATAATGTAAAATAACGGGAGAAATTACCTCCCTGGGGTTTTTGAGGGCGTTGATTTCGAATTTAACCTCGAAACACTCCTTTGATGCCCAGAGGTGGCTCCGTGGGGTGAATTTTTGGGCCCAAAAAAATGCGAATCTAGAAAAACCATGATCCTCAAAAGAAATATTGTTTTTTCAACAAGCTAAGACAACAAGATTTTTTGACAAAATTCAAGGAACGACGCCTAGAGAATTCCACGTGCATGAACTGCGTCGACAATGCCTCGGTGCCACGCTTTCTTCCGGCTCTTGGCGCCTAATATCGAAAATCTTTGCTTTTAATCGGTACCGGGGATTTCTGCTTTCGATCGGCATCGTGGATCTCTGCCTTCGATCGGCATCCTGGAGTTTTGCTTTCGACCGGTATCGAAAGTCTCTGGTAGCAATCAAAATCCTCGAGAAAGTAACTTAATCAAAAAAAAATTCTTTAACTGTTTTAGGGATTTGCGTGTTTAAAAAAAACTATTTTTCTGGGAATCATGCTTCTTCTAGATTCGCAATTATGGCCAAAATTCACCCCCAAGAAGTCCCTTTTGACCTGGATTTCTCTGGCCTATCATAAAGGGGTGATTTTGTCCAAAATTACTTCTGTAGAGTCACCACCGGGCAACAGAGGTGTTTCGAGGTCAGATTCGGAATCTGCACCCCCGAAAACCCCCGATAAGTTACTCTGGCCCGGATTCTCGCGATCTATCGTTTAAGGGTGATTTTGCCCAAAATTCACCCCCATGGAGTCACTCTCGGGCATCGTAGGGGTATTTTGAGGTCAGACTTGAAATCAGCGCGGTCAAAAACACCCGGGGAGTAGCTCTAGTTTGGATTCTCGCAAGAGTAATATTGGCAAAAATTTACCCCCTTGGAGTCACCCCCGGGCATCGCAAGGTTGTTTCGAGGTTAGATTCGGAATCAGCACCCTCAAACACCTACGAAGAGTAATTTTTACGTTATTTTACATTATTTTATTGACTTTGTATATTTTGAAAGAATTATGCAATTTTAGGAACCAAGTAAAGGAAACATTTCAAAAACTGCACATTTTTACTCGGAACACTCTGAAACAGGGTCGGTAATATCGTATATTTAGGATTTAGGGGGTAAGAAGATTGCAATCTTATTGCAGGTCCAGAATTTATTTCATTCCAAAAAGTCCTAATCCTAGACTGGAAAAATAAAGAATCCTACACTTACGTAAGATAAGGGCTAAGTTTTATTTAAAAATCTCAGCTTCTTAATGTGCTGAGATCTTAAAGTAGACCAAGTTCATTTCTTTTGATTTGGCAAACCTTTTACTGATTTGTTTGTATTAATGAAAAAAACTATCTGGGTTAATAAAAAAAGAACATTTATTAATTCAGAAAGATCTATTTTTAGAGCTCAGTACTTTAAGAGGCCGAGATTTTTGGATAGAAACTTGGCCCCTATTTTATTTAGGTGCAATATCATTTCACATCATGCACTTTTTGAATTTATAAATTGACTAAATTTTTATAAAGTAGTTGCTTCAAAAAGGAACATTTTTACAAAAAAGGCAAAAGCACTAGTATAATAGCTGAATAGAAGCTTATTTTCGTCATTATACGGGTACCCATCCGAAGTAACTTTTTATCTAAAAAAAGAGTTGATTTATGGCCGACCAACAAAAATCCCGAAGCTAGGGTTAGGCCAAAAGATTCAAAAGAAACTGTGACAGAAAATTCCACGCATCGTCCGCCATTATACTACAAAGAACCGGTATAATATGTTACATGCCTTTGTGGCCGCTAGGAGCAGCACCTTGCGCGGACAAAGTGACGATATATCATCTTTCACAATGGGCCTTAATGGTTTGAATAAATGCCCTGCGTTACGCGTAAATGCTATGTTTCTTGTGTGTGTTTTATTAAAGTGTACTTTAGTGGAGGGCGTTAATAGACGGATGTGAAAATATTTGTATATTTAGTTAAATATATACTAAATTTTTTTCCTAAATATAAAGCCAGTAACCTTTATAAATATGGACCCACAGATGATATTAGTAGCGGGCTCCAAAGTTATAACTTTTATAACTATTTGATTAATAAAAAAAAATTTTTCTTGGGTTTTTTTCGGTCTGAAATTAGAGAAGAAAGTACTGGTAACGTTTTGTATATACGTTGTATATTAAGTTAAATATATACTAAATTTTTTCCTAAATATAAAGCCAATAACCTTTATATGGACCCACAGATGATATTAGTAGCGGGTTCCAAAGTTATAACTTTTATAACTATTTGATTAATAAAAAAAGATTTTTCTTGGGTTTTTTTCGGTCTGAAATTAGAGAAGAAAGTACTGGTAACGTTTCGGTTTATTTAGACATTTAAATCATTATTAAAACTAAAAAACAACATGTTTTTTTTAAATTTGAGAAATACATTTAAAAAACTAATTTTTCTATTTTTCTTTTTTTTTTAATTTGAACATATTTATGTGTACTGAACATTTAGTTACTACATGTTTCTTTATTTAGGAGCCCATAAAAACTAAAAAATGGTTAGGTAAAAAGGTTATAATTACACAGGTCCACAAAAAAAGAAGTGGTGTGTGCTGGATGGTGGACTAAGATTTTCTGGCGTATTTCTTTTCGCTGAACAGGAATCTAAAGTAACGACTGGGGGTCAAACAGCAAAAATCGAGAAAAGGCGTAATTTCAGATATTAACATTTTTTTAGATTTAAAACGTCAATATATAAAAAACTGTAAAAGATACACGAAACTTTATATGATATGAACTATGTATTTTCACAAAACCTTTATTTTAGACTATATGACCTTTTTGTCTAAATGCAATATTTTTCAAGTTATAATCAAAAAACCGAATTTTTAGGATTTTTCAAAGTATACCAATTGAAACTTTTTTTTATTTCTGCAAATTTGAAGTAATTTGGCATAAAACTGACTAAAAAACTAAAAAAAAACAAAAATCACAATAATAAAAAAAATTCCTATTATGGACCGAAATTTTTTGTCAAAATTACATTTTCGTTTATATCTCCTTTATCATTTATCCTTTTAAAAATACAAACAATTTGAAAAGCTTTATTTTTTGTTTTATAATTTTTTTTGAATCTCTTATACTTTATATAGTCGTAGTCCAAACATTCCGTGGTAGCAGTTTTTGCCGGTAAATGCCGTATCAGTTTTTTGGGATTTTTTTGATTTTTTTTTACTCCCTTTGCTTCGGGTTCATGTTCAGCGGAAAAAAATACTCCAGAAAATTTTGGGCCGACACCCAGCACACACCACTTTTTTGTGAACCTGTATTTTTTATTATTATTAGTTATCCAGATGTTTTGGACTGATTTTTCTGTAATTTAGAGGTAGTTACACAATTTTTATTACTAAAAAACCATTTTTTTTTTATCAATAACCGAAAAACACAAAAATAATCTACTTGCGACTTAAAGAAAACAAGGATAAACAAAAAACCTAGTTGTTTAATAAGATTTGTCATTCGGTATGGTCTATTAGATTGGTGCTTTTATTTTTCTGAAAATTGTCATAGTTTTTTCAACAACACGTGTAAAGTTTTATTTAGATTTGTCAACTCCTTTTGTAACATGCGATGTAGATAAAAGATAAAAATACTTTTGGTTTGCAAAACTTGTTTGATAAAAAAACGCAACTAAAAACTTCTTTATATCACTTTATG
Organism: Listronotus oregonensis; assembly: GCA_019359885.1. Classification (NCBI taxonomy): domain Eukaryota; kingdom Metazoa; phylum Arthropoda; class Insecta; order Coleoptera; family Curculionidae; genus Listronotus; species Listronotus oregonensis. Next base: position 34,850 of record JAHBCN010008359.1, read on the forward strand.
TAAGTGAGTTTTAATTAACAGCAATTTTAATTTAATTATTATTATCATTATTACAAATCATTCATATTACATTTTTTTTTAATTTTTTGTCTAATAGAAGCCGACATGGTTTAAACCATTGCAAGGAATTGTTATCTTCTAACCGGACAATTTATTAAATATTTTTTATTAAAATACAAGTAAAAAAGGCCCCATGACTTTTCAAGATAATGTTAATGCTTTTGGAGCTATGAATTTTTAAGGGTTTAAAAAATCTCAAATTTGGGTACTTTTGATCCATGAAAAATATATATAAAAAAAGAATACCTTTAAAAATATTTATTTTTTATTCCTTATACAATAGTAAATAGTATTCCTAATTAAGATTTGAAAAAAATTTATTGTTTATACCTTTTTTTTTATTGTTTATTAGGCGCGCTCACAAGTATTCGTCCCTTTAAAAACTATTAACTTTATAAAAATTGTTAAAGAGAGAAATGTTATTAATAATTAAATTTTCTACAATTTGTCTTTTTAAGTTTTTGGTTTCCCGAAAATAATTTTACAAAAGTTATAAGGCTTTACTTTGCCCGTAAGCGCGCGTAATAAACAATCAAAAAACAGGTATGAACAATGAAATTTTTTCAAAACAATTAAGGATAAATTAACTATTGTATAAAAAATTTAAAAAAAATATATAATAAAATCATATCTCCAAAAATATTAACATTATCGTAAAAAGTCTAGGACCTTTTTTATTTGTATTTCAATGAGGAATATAAAAAAAAAATTGTCCGACTGGGAAATAAGAATTCCTTGCAATTGTTCAAACCATTTCGGTTTAAACAATATGGAACCAGGTTGCCTTATGGCAACATGCATTTATATCATCAGTAGGGCAATTTAAAGACGATCGTATAAAAAAATTGAGATCAAATAGTTTTCGGTACTCAAGCGTCAATTCCTCCTAGACTGCACGCTTTACTCTAATATAGTATAATATTTAACATAATACCATTGTTGCCAATAATTAAAAAAAAAATAAGGAAAAGTGTATTGGCAACCCTGATTAGCACCAATATGGCTGCGAGCATTCAGCAGTCATTATTCTTGACTTATAAGTCCCTAAATATCAAAAGTCCATTTTATTTTGGTACGTTCGTGTCGTTTGAACATTGTTAGGTACTACTTGGAAAACTTAACTTATTTAATGTGCATTTTCTAATACAGAATGACACATGTATTTGTAACTTTTTTTTTAAATATAAAAAAATTAACCTTATGGGTTTTATTTAAAAAATTATTAATTTACAACCTAGACCAACAACAGACGAAAATTTATTTTTTAAAGATAATATCATCTAAATGACCACCGTCCCATCTTTGGCATCTAACCGAGCACTGAACTCTCGGCAAAGAGATAGTGGGATTGCAAACATCTCTAATATTTATTTTTAATTGAAGCAGAGTCTTTGACTTATTATTGTACAGAGTGGGCATTTTATAAGGGCCCTATACATTTTCTTAGAAACTGCATACTTTTGAGAGAAAAAGTTCGAACAAAAGTTTCTTGAATTAATTTATGCTTTTAATTAATTCCACTTTTACATATACAGGGTGTTCATTGTGTTGGTCACCGGTGTTTACTTCCCTAATTTTTAATGGGACACCCTATATATTATTATATATTTAGATAGCGCTTCCAAAGACAGGTTCAACGATGTATAACCGTATGGGACTGTGACCAACGTTCCGATTTATTGACGTTTTTTTTTAATTTTTTTCCTTTTTTAAACTAATAAAAGACTGAAATATTTTTTTTAAATTTGTTTACGTAAAAAAAAATATAAAAGTTATTTTATCTACGTTTGCAGGCATTTTTTAAGTTTAAAAATAAATCAGTGTTGCCATGTTTTGTCCATCATAAAACTACTTGAATTTTTTAAATGCAAACCCTTGTATATAATAACAAATCCATATAAAAATTAAAAGCCTTTTTAACGGTATAACAACATGGGTCCCCAGTCACTGTTTCGAACTTATGATGACTGTCAGAAAAGCCCTATTTTTTTCCAACCACACCTCCAGTATACTTAATATTATGAATCAATATAATAAATTTGGTTTAAAAATGAGTTAACCAAATCCCTATTTCATTCATTATGTAAAGTATACGGGGGTGGTTTAGTTGGTTGGAAAAAAAAAAATATTTTCAAAGATAATTGTTTACCCAGTTCAAAGGTACTGGGTTATGTTGTTTGGGCATAGTTCAAAAGGTCTTTTAATTCTTTATATAGATTTGATATTATATCGGGAGTTATATTTAAAAAATTCCAAAAAAATTCCGAGGGGCTAAACATGGCAACACTTCTTTTCAAAATTGAAAAAAAATTGTCTGCTAATAAAGATAAAATAAGCTTTTGTAATTTTTTTTACGTAAACAAATTTAAAAAAGAATATTTACCGTATTTGTATTTATTTAAAAATTAAAGAAAAACTTCAATAAATCAAAGGCGACTCGGGCCCATCTGTTACATATCGTTGAACTTGTTTTTGGAAGCGCTTTCTAAATATATAAAAATAAGTGTGTCTTATTTAAAATAAGGAAGTGAACACCGGCGGCCAACACTATGAACACTATGTATATGTGAAAGTGAAATTAATTAAAAGTATAAATTAATCTAAGAAATTTTTGTCTCATCTTTATTTTTCAAAAGTCTGTAGTTTCTAAAAAAATGTATAGGACCCTAATAAAATGCCCACCCTGTACACATGATTCTACAAATAGCCCCCAATAATCCCGATTTGACTTCAGCAGATTTCTTTTTATGGCGCTATTTGAAGGTACAATAAGTCCCAAAGACGCTGCTTCAATTAAAAAGAAAGATTAACGAAGATATGTTTGCATTCTTACTCCCTGCAGAAATTTTGCATGTCAATGCCAATGAGATGGTGGTCATTTACGTGATATTTTCTTTTAAGGGAATTCCTTTATTCCGGGTTCGGTTTATAAATTTTAAAATTATTCGTCGTCAAATGCTACAGTGCTAGCAAAACAGATGTTAAACGTTATAAATATAGATAGAATTATTGAAATTAAAATATGAAATCAACAGAGTTTTAGTTTATTAAATTCAGTGAAGCAGGCATTTAATTTCATTCGCTACCAATTGACATTTTTAAACCTAATCGGTTACTTCCATTAATTAACAGGTATATTGATACCGGTATTTCATGCCTTAAAAATTTAATTTATTCAAAAGAAAAAATAAACTAAATCATTATGCATATTTCCCATTCATAAATGTGTTACATAAAATTACATTTTTATGTCCAAACTGCTTGTTTTCTTATAAAAGAGAGGCACCCAATTATAAATATTTTTGTCCCAAGATGTCACAAAGAATTTATTAAAAATTTTATCTCGAAAACGGTTATCAAAAATTTTATATAATAAATATCGACTTTATTTATCAACATTCAAATTAATTAATCGGTAAAAAATTTATTACAAGGGATTATGGAGACACATTATTTGAATAAATATGAAATGGTAATACGGTGCCCAGCATGCCTTTGACAACTTACTTATTATGTTTAAGTTATAATAGGAAGAGCTATAAATTGGGTGTTAATTCTGTAAAAAATGATCCTGTTGCATAAATTATTTTTAAAAGTTGTTTGGGTTGGTGTCGTTAATGACAAAAGGTACCTGGCAGCATGGTGGCATTGGTTTTAAGGCATATTTAATATACCCATCCAATGAGGTTATAAAAAATTTTTTTAGTATTAAAATAATTGATCTTAATTAATTATCATACAATAAACAGATAAACTAAAATTTTAAAAGAGAGGATAGGATAAGTGGGATATAAAATATCAATCTCTTTTTTCAGCAACTTGCAAGGTAATGGGAAATGTAATAATTTTCAAATTTTAAAGTCTTTGGAACAGCATATTATTATACGTTACAGACAGTATGGATTCTCACATTCACAAAAGATCCCCAGCAGATTTTCTTTTATTTATTTCGCCAAAGATAATACTACTACGGATAGATGGTTCATTTAAATGGGGCGTACCTTATTCGGAATACGAAGTAGCAAAAGCGGGCGGCTAAACGGGTTGTGTATTTTCTAGTCGCGTTTCATCACGCCAATAGTAAAATGCCGGCAACACTGTTTAACTTTCGTTCAAGGATAGCGAAAATCTCTCGATGGACATCGGCTCGCGTTATCCAAAGTCCATTAGGGGTATCAAAAATATAGCATTGAATGGTTTATCTTATCCGTAGTAGTATTATCTTTGATTTTGCATAACTGGAACAATTATTGTTGTTGTTCTTAATATATCTAAGGCCTTTGACCAGATCTGGCATAATTCACTCCTAAATAAACTCCCTTTCTACTACATTCTTTCACCTTAACATTTGTTCTTAGCTCTCCAGTTTTTTTTCTAACCGACGTATATCAGGTATTGTATATGGTCATTCATCTAGCTTTAACCAAATTAATAAAATACTTAAAACTTAGTATTGGACCA
>JAHBCN010008360.1:0-39248 GCA_019359885.1 Listronotus oregonensis
GTAATGTCTCTGTCTCCGTTGCTAAAAAAGGGAAATATTGAGAGACATCATAAAACTGTACATTCGAATTTTAAAAACCATTTTCATTACATTCTGCCATTAGGAAAGAAAAACTGAAACAGTTAAAAACCAGTTAATTGGATAACAGTCAATATTTTTAAAAACAGTCGACTAAAATAAGATTGCAACTGAAGCATCTTACCGTGTGTCCCAGATAATTGCACAAAAAAAGAAACCTTATGAAGACGGAGAAATCATAAAACAGGCGTTTTTAGAAGCTGCAGATTCCTTATTTGGCAACTTTAGAAATAAGGACGAAATAGTCTCTGCTATAAATAACTGTGTTTATTTTTCCTGCAACTGGATGAATTAACAGCTGTGGTTAGTGGTTGACACCTCCCGATGGCATTATGGTTTTTAGTGATTTTAAATTAAAGAAAATCTTTTGAAGTTTTGTTACAAAGGACATACTACTGGACTGAATTTGTTTTCTCATTTTAAAAATCTTATTTCATCTGAGAAAATTCCAATATCGAAAATGGTAGGCTTGACAACCGATGGTGCTCCAGCAATGGTGGGTTGTGAAAAGGGTGTGGTGGCGCTATGTCGTAATGATGAAAGTTTTCAGTTACCACTGTATTATACATCAGCAAGCATTATGTGGAAATTTTCTAAAATTAGACAACGTAATGATATTGGTGGTAAAAATTGTGAACAAGGTTAGAGCTCGCGTTGCAAAAAGACTATTCAAAACCTTGGCCGATGAAATTGAGTGTCGATACGGAGAGCTATTTCTTTACTCTGAAGTTCGATGGTTGAGCAGAGGATGAGTGCTGAAACGTTTTAATGATGTCATGTTTGCCATAGCCCATTTTTTTAAACAGCTCGATGAACCGATTCCGGAACTGAAAATTCAATCTGGCTTAGAGTTTTTGGTTTTCTCGTGGACATTACAGAAAAATTTAATGAGCTTAACTTGCACCTTTGGGGGAGAGACAAAAAACTAACGAAAATGATATCTGATATTAATGCAATTATTAAAAACTTAAATTTTGGGAACAAAACCTAAAAACCGTGACACCAAGCATTTTCCTATTCTTTCAGAAAAAATATCTCAAAATTTATTAGAACCCTATGATAGTAAATATAATATGGAAATAGTCTCTAATTTAAAGGAGAACTATAAAAATCGTTTCCAGGATTTCAATAAAATTGCTTTAGTGACGCAATTTGTTGTTTCACCCTTCATGGAAATCGACATACAACAGTTTGCAACTTTTCCGAAGACATCATTGCAACAGAAATGAAAGTGATCGCGTTTTAAAATGACTTAGCTTTAAAATAGTTAGTCTCGAATAGAAAGTTAGATGGGCTTTAGTAAAGACAAATATTCAGTTCTATGTCGTGTTGCCTTGAAAGTTAAAGTGTTATTTAGTTCAACATATTTGTGTAAATCTTCTTTCTCCAATATGAAATTAATTAAGAACAAATACCGCAATCGACTTACAGATGAACTTTTAGATAATTGTTTTCGAATGGCTGTATTAAGCTATGCTCCAAACCTTTTCATTGAACATGGAATGTATTTTTTATCTGCACATGTTTCTGCTTAAAATAGTGCATTACTTTTTTGTTAATTGTATTCACTTTATCAAATCGTATGTCACATGCCATTGTGGCTGCGTAAAAATTTTGGAATGATTGGTAGATATAAATATGGATGTATTTACGGATTTATGGATGTCACATGGTATCGCGGCAGGTGATTTGCTAATAGAGCACGTGACATATAATGGATGGATGAAATAAAGGAACCATTATATGATTGGCGACACGCTTTAATTTATATTTAATATCTAAGGGTGATTTATGTGCGATATATTTATTTTTTATATTCACTTTGCAAAATACAGTCCATTTTTAAGAACAATATTAGAACCATTTACGTCCCAAAGTAGCAAGAGTACAAAAAAATAGATTACTCGGTAGTAGATATTTCATAAATGGTTTTACCATTATTATTATAAAGCTGCAATGTATAGTTGGATTAAAAGGATTATAAATATATATTTAAACAGAAAAAACCGATCTCAGAATCTCTATAATTTTTATATCAAAATTTTACCCATTTTAATTTTATTTAATATTTAATTTTCAGTTATGTATTTATACATTTTCTTTTATCTTAAAAAAGGGGGAGACTTGCTACCGAAACGTAGATAAATATGTATATTTTCTGGTTTTTATTTGGGGATTTTTCCTTTTTCTGGCGATTTAACATCCGTCACAAAAATATATCTGAATTTTATTTCTTAAAGATAACATACAAATAAAATGGAACATAGATAACATACAAATAAAATGGAACTTTGGCGCTTAAATATAATCCAAAATTAATTAAGGAATTACTTTAATTAAATTATTAAGTGTTATTTTTTTATTCTTCTCAGTAAATTTTATAAAAACCTTTACAGCTGTAATTTTAGTTTTAACAATTTCATTCTCTATATGAATCAATTATTATCATCTTTTCTTTCATAGTCAAAAATTTTGGTGAGAGAAGTTTGTTTAAAACAAGTCTAATTTCTCGTGTCTTTAATAATATTTAATGCAAAATTAAATTGACAAAATAGTTATGTGATTTATTGTCGCTTTTTATCTGTATTTTTAAATTTCATCTTTATTTCTGGTGGGGGCACTAATCATTTTAAAGAAGCTAGGCAAATTCAACGCAGCAAGCAAGCAAAACGCAATTGCTATGCAATAAGTCGTAAAAAGGTTTTGACAAATACCAAGGAAACCTCTTGGTTTATTTGACAATTTTGATTCTAAGTTAGAGGGCTCTGTTAGACAATTATTACTTAGAGCTTCGTAGATGTGTGAAAAGTGGTGTGTGCTGGGTGTCGGACTAGAATTTTCTGGCGTATTTTTTTCCGCTAAACACAAACCTAAAGTCAAAACTGGGGGTCAAACAGCAAAAAATGAAGAAAAGGTGTAATTTTATAATTTAATATCTTAAAAATTTAAAAGATACACGAAACTTAATGACATAAACTATGTATTTTTGCAAGACCTTTAATTTAAGCTATATAATCTTTTTGTCTGAATGCAATATTTTTTGAGTTATAATCAAAAAACCGAAACCTCTAGAAACATTTGTAAATTATATTTTTTTATTTTTGGATTTTTTCTGAAAATTTTAAATGATTTAGGATTTAAGTGAACAAACTAAATACATTATTGTAAAAAAAAAAACAAAAATCACATTAATATTTTTTTTCTTATTTTGGACTGAAATTTTTTGTCAAAATGACATTTTTGTTTATATCTCCTTTATTATTTATCTTATTAAAAATGTGTGAAACGCTTTCTTGCTTGTTTTATAAAATGTTTTGTATCTTTTATAGTTTATATAGTCGTAGCACAGTTTACTTACAGCTGTAACACTCTCTTGGCGGGAACGGTTAGCGCCGATCTCGTCGCGCAGGCTTTATGCTCCGCCCTGTCCGGGAAAAGATGTCTTTGGCGTGCAGTCGGGAGAACTTTCGGTATTATTGTACGTTTAGCCGCCATAGCCGTAGGTATAATTTTTGTGTGTTTTAGTTGATCGTTTTGAACATTGCGTTTTATTTTTATTTTTTACACTTCGGTAAAATGAGTGACAAAAAACCATTAGGACATCATCATGTTTGTGCAGTGCGAAACTGTTTTAATAAAGGTTATAACTCAAAGAAGAAATTCTTTAGTTTTCCTAAGGATGCTAACCGGTAAGTACTTAAACAAATTTTTTTGCATATTTTAGTAAAAATTAAACTTTTGGTAATTATCTAGAAAGTGTCCGTAACTCCGATTTTGACCAAATTTGGTATACGGAGTTTTTTGGGGCGCTCGAATTAAAACCAATTTTAATATTAATATGTATATATATATATATATATATATATATATATATATATATATATATATATAAAATTTAATATATATATATATATATATATATATATATATATATATATAAAAGGGTGTTTATCTTAAAACTTACCACTCACGTTATATGTGAATTTTGCCGAAACACGCCAACAAATTTATTGAGGGGGAAGGTTTTTTACAAAAAAATAGATGGTGCTACTTTAAACCCCAGGGCTACCACCCTAAAATTTTAAGATGGAACAAGGGGTCGTGTAATACATCATTTTAAAGGCCTTTTTATTTAGTATGAGCCTATTTTGTTATTAATAAAATTTACAAACATACTTGCTTTTTTGTTTATCTTTTTAAGACATTCCAAAACTAATTCAAACCAAAATCATTGTCAAGTTTATTATTTTGTTGTTTCTAAGTCAATGGTGAACACTTTTATTAGGTAAACGTATTCCTTTGCAAAATATTCTTATTTTCGCAAAACAAAATATTATACTAGACTATTTATTGTAGTCAAATGTAGTAAGCATGGTTTAAAAATGTTATTATTTATTTACAGAGCCAGAATATGGGCACTAAAAGCCAATCGAGAAGACCTGCTTGGCAAAGTAAACAATTTATATAAAAGTTACTCGTTATGTGCAGACCATTTTGAAGAGAGGATGTTCACGAGTCACTTGCATGCACGATTAGTAGCCACTGCAGTTCCCACCCCATCTCTTGAGGGAAGTTCCAGAACTGACCATTCGTATAGTGCACCGCCTTTGGAACGATCTAGAGGAATACAAGTTCTAGATGATATAGTATTAGTTTCAGAAGGGAATCCACCTGCATTAATTTATCCAGGTAATAAAAATAATAATATTTTAATTCAAAATAAACTTGAATCTTCTATGTTCAATTTCGATTTTTCCCAGTTTTTTGAAACTATGACTTTTTTTTAGCTTTTTAAAATGATAAGTAAAACTACTATGTTTTTTACCACTAAAATATATTAACAATTGTGACAGCAGTTTCAACTCACAGAGTCATTTTCAAAGAAATATTTCTTACAGACTAAAATATCAGTACAAAATAAAGTGATTTGTAACCCTAAGTGGTCAATATATGTTCTGGAAGCGGCGAAGCAATTAATAGTTTATTACGGTTTGGCGACAGTAAATAGCGTGGAAAATACAAGTTCGGTTTGGTCATTAAACAGATGTACATTATTATTTTTATTGCCTTTGTATATTTCTAGGGATTCCAGAAAATTAAATATTAAATTATACCTAGAAATATACAAAGGCAATAAAAATAATAATGTACATCTGCTTAATGACCAAACCGAACTTGTATTTTCCACGCTATTTACTGTCGCCAAACCGTAATAAACTGTTAATTGCTCCGCCGTTTCCAAAGAATATATTTACCACTTAAGGGTACAAATCACTTTATTTTGTATTGATATTTTAGTCTGTAAGAAATATTTCTTTGAAAATGACTTTGTGAGTTGAAACAGCAGTCGCAATTGTTAATATATTTTAGTGGTAAAAAACAGAAGTTTTATTTATCAGTGTTCATGATGATTAATTACCACATAGTAACGGCTAATAGCATCAATTTTTTAAAATGAGCTGACAATTATATGTTATTTGTACAAATCAAGTATTGTTTAAGCTTTTGGTCAACCATGCATAAAAAATCTCCAGTTGTTAACCAAATAAATTGTTCTTTTCTTAAAACTACATATTAACCAAAGTTGTTATTTAATGGCTAATTAAAATGTATTTTTGCAGCTGACCAGACAAATGTAGTTGAAACCGAGGTTCAGCATGAGATCGTCGTCAGTCCAATTACAGTTAGTCCTACTCTAACATCTCCAACATCTACCCAAACGTCAGCCAGTTTATCCTTTGATAGCCCAAGGAAGAATAAGTACAGACAACAAATCAAGTCCCTTACTGCCGAAAACAAATATTTAAGACAAAGGGTTCAGGTACTTGAAAGTCAAAGAATTAATGAATTGGACAATATATCTTTGGAGCAATATATGTCTTTAACATCCAAATTTTGCAATCCGGATACTGCAAAATGTATTAATATGCAAGTATCACAGGGGCATAAACACCCAAAGGGTAGACGTTACAGCAAGGAGTTTAAAAATGAATGTCTACCAATATATTTTGCTGGTCCCGGAGTGTATAAAAAATATTTAATGTCTAAATATAGCCTTCCCTCGCCTAACACTTTGCTAAAAGAAATAAGATCAGTTAAGATAGGACCCGGATTAGATAATCCCGAGTTCTTCATTTTATTTAAAAAAAGGTTGACAGTTTTCAACCCCAAAGTAAATATTGCTTATTGTGCTTTGATGAAATGTCTATAAAAGCCAATTTATTTTATGAACGAAATCAAGATTGCATCATTGGGCTAGCAATGGGTGATACAGGGGAGAAAATTTTTAAACCAACTTTAACTGCCTGTGTATTTATGGTCAGAGGTATTTATTCGAAGTGGAAACAGCCGATAGCCTATTTTTTATGCCATACTTCTTGTAACGCTAATTTATTACATAAACTATTAAATGAAGCTGTGCAAAAATTAAAAAATGTGGGGTTAAATGTTTGCGGAATTACTTGTGATATGGGGTCCAACAATATCAAATTGTCAAATATTTTAAAGATATCTCCAGATAATACTGGTTTTTATTTAGAAAACCAATATCTCTTTTTCATCTTTGATGTGCCACATATTATAAAAGCGATGAGAAATATGTTGATGATATATGACTTTTATATTAATGGTAAAAAATTTCGTGGCAATATATTAAAGACTTCTATGAGTTAGATAAAAAATTTCCTGTCAAAGCAGCACATAAATTAACGGATTCTCATATTTACCCGACTGGTTTTCAAAAAATGAAGGTCAAACTTGCCACCCAAGTATTTAGTTACTCAGTCCATGTAGGTATGAGTGTTTATATTAGATTTGGTTCCCTTCCCGATGAAGCGACAGAAACTGCTGAATTTGTTAATAGAGTAGATCAATTATTTGATATTTTAAATTCTTCACAAACCTTTTCCCCAAAAAAATATAATGTTGCCTTTAAAGCAAACTCATTTCAATTAGAGTTTCTAATGGATTGTTTGACCTTCTTTAAAAATCTTGAAATTCGAGACAAAAATCATAAAAATGTTACCAAAAAAATTAAATTTATTAGAAGTCTTATAATTTCCATCAACAGTATTATTCAGTTATTTTACTATCTTCGTGAAAATGCAGGGTTCGATTGTGTACTTACACGAAGATTAAACCAAGATTGTCTGGAGAACCATTTTGGTAAAATCAGAAGTGCAAACGGCAACTGCATTAACCCAACAGCAATACAGTTCCACAGAACATTTAGAAAGTTGCAATGCGTCAACTTACTTAACTCAGGTACAGAAAACTGTGAGGCAGATTCTGATCAGATGCTTTTAAGGCTTTCTGATTGCGAACAGGTTTTTGTACCTGAAGATAAGGATAAAGTACCAGACCAAAAAGACGCACTAAATGGCATGGATTACCAAAAAATGAAATGCTGCAAAAAAATTTCATAAGGTACGTGTGCGGGTACCTTTTAAATAAAGCGTTAAGGATTCACTCTTGTGACATTTGCAATAAATATAGCAAAGACCACAATGAACTTGATGATTCATCTTTTTATTGTTTTCTTAGAGTATATAAAAGTGCGAATGGTGATACATTCGGAAATTTGCAAATGCCTAATGATGAATTTGTGGAACTAATATGTAAAATAGAAAAAATATTTCAACAAAATTTTGAAAAATTGGCCACAAAAAGCAATATTTGCGGTACACTTTTAGGTATAAGTAACCATTTACCCTTTAGTCATCCCTGTAAATATTTTCCCAAAGAATTTATAGTTAAATTATATTTAAGAGTTAGAATTTATTATACATTAAAAACAATAAATGCTAATTTTAGAAATATAAATAAGAATAAATTAATAATATGGAAAAATTTGTAATATACGTAGTTGTAAGTAATTTTTTTGTTTTGTTTTTCGTCCATTTATTTTTGTATGTCTGGCTGAAAAATTAATTTTGTAAAATTCTTTATTGCTGTTAGTAAAACATTAGTGTTGCGAATAGGTAAGCATTTTTTATTTTGTTTCTTATACATCTGTTACATTTCGATTAATGGGCAATAAAACTTATTAAAAACCTAAGCTACAGAACATTATTTTATTATCATATTTTTTTATTGCTTAATTAAAACACGCCTCAGCGTGTTCAAATCGAACTTTCAAACACACGCGTGTTTTAAAGGTTGCCATGGTACAACAATCAAAAACGGGAGAAATGTGAAGTCTAAGATGGCATTGCAACAACCTATAACCTCGAATTTTTGCACATGTTAGGCATTTTAAAGAAACGAAAATTATTAATCTGACATGAGTACTTTATAACGTCAAATAAAATATTACTAATATAATAAATAATATCAATAAAAAAATAGCGTAATGTATTCGTGAATAACTGATCTTTAAAACACTTGCTCTATTTCGAGAACTCGGGCTACGCCGTCGTGCTCGAAAAATCGCGCGTGTATTAAAGACCCTATTATTCACTTACACTTTATTATACTGTACCTTTTCCCTAAAAACTGACATTATATTGAGAGATATCACAGTGCGACTATCAAAGGCAATAATTTCTGTCGAATATTACATCCGAATTTTGCAGAGCTGAGAAAAGACCTTAACAATGACCTGGGAATATGAGGAAACAGCTAAAGATCGACCATGCATCCTCTTAAACAACTAACGATTTTTATAAATCATTATTCTTTTCATAAGATTACAGATAACTACACCCCTTCTAATTATTGTAATACAATTATTGTGACCTAAATATTATAAATCGCCCATGTTACTTTGTCAGCTCATATGAGTTTTTTAGTCTATAACAATTAAAATGTTATTACTTTTTCGAATCAGTTTATTGTATATTTTTATATTTCTTATTAACTTTAAAATTATCTACTACGGTACTGTTAGGCAAAAATTTGTCGTTTTACATAAATAAGTAATCGTTTTAATCCGGCTCTGACTTTTCCCGGATGTGCGACAGAGGGAGCAACGCTTCTGTCTCGTTTGTTCGTAGACTGCGAGATCAAAGGTGCCGACCGGAGTTGTGGAGCTGTAAGTAAGCTGTGGTCGTAGTCCAAACATTTCGTGGTAGCAGGCAGTGGCGTAGTCATGGGGCCCCGGGGCAAATATTTTTGGGGGCCCTTCATAAGTTTAACCAAAAATTAAAAAAATATGCCAAAGAAAATTTATTCATGTTTAAAATTGGCAAATGGTAAAAATTTGTACCTAACTAAAATAAAAAATATATTTTTTTAAATTTTAGTAAACATGGATAACCAAATATGATTCAACAAATATTTAGTTTTTAATAAGTTTTAGCTTACTGAAAGATTTTTCAACACTAGCGGTTGTACAAGCAACTAGAAAAAAAAACGTAAGGTAAACTTCACTTAAGTCACTTTTAAGTATGCCATACTTATTAAAACTATAGTAAATATTATTTAACTGTTAAACCTTTTTTAAAGTGTGCCTTACAATTTTTTTATTAAATTATTGTATTGAAATACTAGCCTATTTGAATCAAATGAATTATTAATAATGTTTTTATACTCCCTAATCTGTTACAAATTTGTCCGAAAACACGGTCAGTGACTAAATTAACTTTAAATAAATTTTCGTATTCCTATATCTATATCAGTTTTAGCGGGGCTCCGGGGCCCCCTTTCGCCCGGGGCCCTGGGGCATTGCCCCGGTTTGCCCGACCATAGCTACGCCCCTGGTAGCAGGTTTCTGCCGGTAAATGTACCGGGTCGGTTTTTTGGTTTTCTCGATTTTTTGCTGTTTGACTTCCAATTTTGACTTTAGATTGGTGTTCAGCGAAAAAATACGCTAGCAAATCCTAGTCCGACACTAAGCATACACACCACTTTTTTCTAGACCTGTGTAATTAAATACCTACAGGAATTAAAAATAATTTCGTAGTTAGATGATATTATTAAACGACAGCTTTAACACGATATCTTGTTATTACCGGAATTGTTCAATTTTAAAACTCCATTACGTCTTTAAAACCACAAAGCTCATGGACAATGATGAAAACAAAAGAAGAGCCTTATTATTTTCCCATCAAATCGATAAAAGAAATGAAATAGCATTCGATTTTTTGTTGCGGCATCAGTTGAAGAAAATACGAAGATAATAACAGACTGAGTATTATTCCAGCCAAATAACAGTCGATCCTATCGCATTTAGTAATGGCTTGGTAATTTTAATGCATCTTGAAAATAACAAGCTTATAAACTCTAAATGTGGTCAGGTAAACGTTTCTAATGATATTTTAAAGCTGTGTAGGGACAACAGTTTTTTAATCTATCCGGACTTTTTACTAAACGAAATGTGTTTCGACGATTACGATTTGATTATATACTAAAATGATGTATCGTGCTCAATTATACGAGTTTTGTAGAGGGTTAAATCGTGTCACAACATAAGTGTTATTAGGCTCCGAAATCCTTTAGTTAGTGTTATTATTTTTTGTCTTTATTCGTAGAAAAGTTGGGTGCAACAGGAGGTGGTTGGATGTAACGGATATCAATAATTAATACTGGGTGACAACAGGATGGTCATCTTTATGTTTCAAATAAAATATGGTAATTGAAGATTTATGGAATACATTAAAACAAAAATTTAATAAAATATTTTATATACTTTTTATTTAAATAATAAGGCAGTTATCTTGTTTTTACCTTTCAAAACCCTTTGCGATTTTTAAAGACTTAATGGTGTTTTAAACTTGGACATCAGCTTCGGTAATATTAGGATATTCTGCTTAGGCACTCATTTAATTAAGGACCTATAATAATTAATTTAGTTTATTACCTTAATTAAAATTTACTGCAGTTACGAAGTTAGAGTTAAAGAACACAAAAAACATACCGAACGAGGTGAAACGTCGAAGTCAGGAATTGCCGAACACGCTTGGTCAAAACAACACCGCATACAATGGTTGGAAGCAAAAACCATTCATGGAGAATCATCGGTCAAGCTTCGGTGCACAAGAGATAGTATATAAGTCGTAGTTTTTAGGAATAGTTTTTAGTTATCACTTGAAAACAGTTGGAGATACATCACTAACCGAAACGTTGTGTAACAATTAACAAATAAAGACAATGGAAGTCCAAGATTTTAGTGTTATTGGAGGTGTTGTTTTGCTGGTGCATGAATATATTTTATTTTCAATAACGTTAAAATAGTAAAAAATCAAAATTGTGTTATTACAATTTTAAAACTTTCTTTCTAGTAATGAATTTTTAGATTCTGGTTCTAATAGCTAAAAAATTAGGAAAAACATTTATTCTAAAAATATTTTTCAATTTTCAATTTTAAAATATTTGTAAAATCACAAAGTGATATATGACGGGACAGAACGGATTCCATACAAAATATCCATAGCAGATTTGCGTTCATTTGTTTCGCATAAATGGAACAAGCTCCTTGACGAACCCCAGATAGTTGTTCTCAATATATGTAGTAATTTTGAGCAGATCTGGCATGCTATGCTCCAAAACAAACATTCATTCTACAATCTTCTGCCAAAACCTTGTTTTTGGCTTTTCAAGTTTATTTTTAATCGACGTATGTAAGTTATTATAAATATTCTAAATGTCACCAAATAATGCTGGGATACCCCAAGGCATAGTATCGGCATCCAACTCTATTTCTTCTTCAAACTAACAATCTTCCTCATTTTCATTATTTATGATATATTATTTAAAATATATATATATATATATATATATATATATATATATATATATATATATATATATATATATATATATATATATATATATATATATATATATTATATATATATATATATATATATATATATATATATATATTATATTTACAGGGCCTTTTATTTTGAATTGGGAAACAAAAAATTTTGTCCAGTTTAATGCCTCAAAATGCCATAAAATTTACCAATATCATTTACTATTTAGGAGCTGGTCAATGTGCTGTAAAAGAAATATTTATTTAACCTTGTTGGCGTTATCCTTAAAACCAATCCTAATTCGCACAAGCACTCTATATTCATAGCGACTGCAGCTTTGAAAAGCTCGAACTCTATGTATAATCTGTACGTTATATCAGACCTTGTTTATAACATTGTATTAAAGCCTGGAAAATATGTCTTCCACAACACTAAGCCTTCTTGATTTTGTTCAAAAAAGAATTGTTTGTCCTATTAATTGCCCCACTTTATAAGAAATCCTTCTTCTCTTGCCCACCGACGAGCTGTGGCAGTCATAATGCTTATTTTTAGGTAGTTTTACAAATTCTGCTCCAAAGGATATTATTCATCCCCCAGCGACTCTTAATAGAGAAACACGAAGTAAAATTTTCATGCTCCCCTTTATAGTCTAGTTGGTAAGGCCCCGAACTTTCTACTTTGTTCGTTACATCAATCCTAGAGTGTCTAAGCAGTGGAACCTTTTGCCTATAGAAGTCTTTTCCTTCAAACCTCCAAATCTTTAAGTCTTGTGTTAATAAACTGCCTCCTCGTGGACTGTCTCAAAATAAAAATAAATGGCAAAAAAATTACCTCGGGGTAGTATTTTTTAAAGGACATGGCACACATAACATGGAATTCTGGCTCTTAAACGATTTTTTTAAAATTTGAGTATGTTGTTTCTAAGATCAATGGAAATATCTTTTAAATGGGACATTTTTGTGCAGGCCCCAGGGTGGCGCAAAAATATCACTGAGAAGTTGCAGCTTAACTGTTTATTAATTTCAATATAAACGCATAAAAAGAGTAAAATTTCGTCTAAATTCAACGACATAATATTTTTTATATTTGTTTAGAGTTACAATAATTTGATTTAACATTTAGCACATACAGGGTGGTCCAATATCGAATAAATAATATGGATTATGCCAACTAAAATGTTAATATCGTGATATTTTTAGAAAGTATACATTTCTGACAGTTTATTAAGGTAAATTTAAGTTTAAATATTTTGGTTTATTGTCCCAAATATACAGGGTTATTTGAAATTAAATTTTTTTGGTTTGTTCCCACAAGACATTTTGTAAGATATAAAGAGGTACATAATTTAATAATCTGGACATTTTCCGGGCAATTTTTTAACAGAGGTATAATAAAATTAAGCCACCCTAGGTGGTTTCATTTGCCATGTCTCCTGAATTTACCTATATTTTTAGGATAGGTCGTACTTAAAACAAAAACAGAGTTTTCATTGTTAGGTACATTTTTTTAACGAAACGCTCGGTATATTTGGCCAAGTTTTAACTCTTTATTTAATTCTACATCGAAAATGTAAATAACACTTTACGTCAATAATTGCTGGTTTTTGAGATAATTAAGAAACTATTCTGTGAAAGGCTAATGTTTCAATGGTTTTTGGGCTGTTAGGCCGGCGTCGATAGTCTGGTTGACTTGACGTTTCGCCAACACGAGCGGTTGGCATCTTCAGAAGTTGTTTCCTGGTTGACAGTATGCGAACTACTGCGCTTTGCGCGGTCGTAGCTCGTATTTATACGTTCGGGAGGCAGTGGGCGGGGCTTCGGTTCCAATCGGTTCCGGTCGGCTTTGTTCGCAAAGGGTGCAATTCTCGTACCCTTAATTATGGGGATCCATGTTTTGTTGATCTTAACTGCTTCCTCCTTCTTATTAAAGTTATTGCTATGCTTTTCTATCTCAATGGCTTCTCTGTAGAGTCTGAAGTGGTATGCCGACGTGGTCGCGAGTACTTGGGTCTCCTCAAACTTTATTCGATGGTCCGTTGTAAGGGTATGTTCTGCTACGGCGGATTTGTCTGTCTGCCCCAGACGACAGTTGGCTTTATGCTCTTTTTAAACCTGGTGTTGATCGAGCGTTTTTGTCGTTCTATGTGTACACGCTTCCACATGTGCACGGAATGCGATAAATTCCTGAAGACGCAAGTGGATCTCTTTGTCACGCAGTTGCTTTAGCCCAAGTGTTTTGGCCTAAAAACACTTTTCAACTTTTATTGGGTCGTTGTGTTTAAAAAAAATATATATTTTTTTATTTTTCTTTAAATAAAATTAATAACAATTAAATAGCAAAAGTACGGTAAAGCTGAAGGAGTAGCAGAGAGCTGCAAAAATGCCCTAACTCATTTGCCGGAGAGTAAGGGGTTAAACTGGGCGCCACTGCTTTTGGTCCAGGCCTAGCAGAGACTTCCAAGGTTTAATTGGGAACTCTCGTTCAACTTTACTACCACTCAAAGACAAGACAAATTTTACTAAACAATATTAACATTAGAAAAAGGAGCTAACTAGGCGAGCCAAATAAAACACTAATCCAAAACAAATAGTTAATATAATTATTATAAATTTGTAATTTAAAGTTTACACAAAAAAATAATCAAAATAAAATGGTGAATGCGCTGGGTTATGAAATTACAAAATTTAAATTTATAATTTAAAGTTTACAAAAAAAAAAATATATATATATATATATATATATATATATATATATATATATATATATATATATATATATATATATATATATGATATATATATATATATATATATATATATATATATATATATATATATATATATATATATATATATATATATATATATATATATATATATATATATATATATATATATATATTTAATAAAATGAAATGGTAAATGCCTTAATAACTGTTAAATTTTCTATACTGATGAAAGAATAAATATTAAAAATATAAGTCTACAATTTCAAAGAAATATATAAAATATAAAAATATATATAAATACCGCTATTTAATTAACAATAATTTAATGACCAGGTGCACCATTTGAAAACCAATAAGAATATTAAGATTTACCAAAAAAAAATAAAAGGAAAAGGCCGTAAATAATTTATAACTAATATGGTAAAATTTAAAAAGGTAGAGTCGTAAATTGTTTCTTGAAAAGTGTTAAAAAAATTGTTAGTAAGTTAATTTTAATGTTGCCTGTTTTGTGAATCCAAGTGATGGCAGGTGTGCCAGCCACTACACCGTGAAGAGGGATGGTGTCCAAAACTACAAACAACACATTAACAGTTAAATGGTCACTATCTCTGACCCGTCCCAAGAAACTCTCAAATTGATGGCCCCTCCAAACCAAAGCGAAAACTGTTTCAAAAATTAATGGCCTAGCAGAATAATGGCCCGTCCGAAGAACCCTACAAAATTCAATACTAATTAAACTAATAAAACGTAAGATAATTAAGCGACTTTAAAAATTCCAAGAAATCAAATCCCATACTGTATGTGTTTCATTAAAAAAAAAGGTTAATATAAGAAAACTTTAAAATCTGGTGCTTGGTTCGAGACCTTTCAGTAAACAAAAAATATATTACTTATTAAGTAAGCAACGTTAATTAAACATATAACAATAAAAAATACTATTAAATTAAGATAACAAAAAATAAACTTGTTTTAGTAAACTAGTTTAAAAAAAATATGCCCTATTCCATTGGCACCAAAAAAAGAACATATTCCCTAGCTACCAAAAGTTAATTAACAATCACTTAACTCGTGTAAAATAAAATCCCATATGATTGTATTTAATCGTAGGTATAAGCCATCTTGGCTTAACTAAAGCCCAAAACTAATTAAATAAGGTAAAAAAAATAAATAACTAATTTTGTTAAGTATGACAAAGCCTCTCCGGCCTACTAAATTGACAATTTACATTATAAATAGGTCTCGAACAGTCACCCAGATCCTTATACCCTGAATAAAAGTCTCAAAAAGAAAAATTATGACAAAAAAACTTAGTAATTAAAAATTTATTACCAAAAGAAGGTAATTTAACCCCAGAAAATTAATTAATACTAAAAGAAACAAAGAATATATACACAAGCGCCATCTAATGGCGATTTATTAAAACTTTAACGCTAATTAGCGTAGCCAATTAACGTAACTGTCAAAAAACATCAAAAAAGAATAATTTAATAAAACTGCTATTTTTGCAATAAAATTTACCACAACAAACCCCTTAAATTGGTGTAATTAGGGTAATTAATAATTAATTTTACTGAAATCACTTGCCAACCAGACGTAATATATAAAAAATAATGAAAACCCTGAACCACCAGCGCTCGTAAGAAAACCCAAATAAATCTATTAATGTACCGTTTTATACGGAAAATACTCAGTTAGAATAAGTCCCAGAAGAACTTACCCAAGATGTTAAGGGGTATTTTCAACTGACACGTGATCCCTGCGGCGTCGAACTACAAGTCCTGCAATGCAGATTTCTTTTCCGAAACAACCAAAAGGCAACGCAAACCAACAAAATTTACACAAAACCAAAGGTAACTTAAATCGGGAAAGATTTTTGGGAAATTTGCAGCACAAATCCTACAAAGATGGCTTGAATACCAGTAGCTGCAAATTTTCCTAGTTCTCGGCTTGAAGATTGACGTGAAAGTGGTAAAACATGGCCGATGGCCCTTTGTCCTTCTCAAAAAGTACCAGTGGGCGCACGCACATCGCTGCTAATTCTAGGAATTTTCTCGTCCCCAAATTGGCAACATCGTTACAACATTTTGAGTGTGGGCAGCGTGGGTAGGCAACCCACGCTGCCCAAATAACATTCCCTCGAACTGTCATCTGTCTTGTCAAAAATATATTCAAACAAAATTATACAACAATCCAGAATAATAAATGTTTACAATTTTAATGCAAAGAGGATAAAATACAAAGAACTTGTACAAAAGAGACTCTAGAGGCAAAGGAAACTGCGCTGGCCCTTGTGAACCCACGACAACTGTTGGGAATGGAAAATAAAAGTAAACAAACTAAGGTAAATACGGAAGGTAATGTAAACAACCCTTCCTACATAGCCAATAAAAGCAAAACTGCTAAGGAAATGTAATTTCTAGACAAACCTACAAGCTGTCGAGGATTTATATAGGAGAAAACCATACCGAATACCTAGAGAAACAAAATTTGGTTATGAACCCCTGACAAATATCAACACTTTAAAGGTAAGTCCTGTTTAAATTAGAAACTATTGATTTATACAAAGTGAATTTAACCTACTTAATAAGCTTGGTTTAGTCAATAGTGAAAGATGTACCTCAAAATTAAAGTTGCACCGAACAAAATTAAGGCCAGTTATCGACTCGAGGTATCTTATGTTAATTTTTTAGTACACCATACTGCGAGGGGAAAAAAGCAACGTAAAGCATAAGGTAGGATACCAAAGGCGATAGAAAGAAAGAAGTAACAATACACATTTGAGCCTTTTGCCAAAAATAATCTGCAGAAAAAAATTAAAACTGAACTGCGTTAAGGTAAACAAACTAAATTATTAAAAACAAACCTAGGAATAAAAACTAACCGTGACATCTTTTATCTTTGGCCGATCGAAGGCATTCTTTGATTTTCCTCGTTGGTTTGAATATTGTTTTTACATTTTTCTTTTGTAACAATCGACCAATCCTGTCCGTAACCCTCGGAATAAAGGGCAGAAATGTTTTTGCCACTGGCTGGAGTTGTTTGTTCTCCACGGGTCTGGTATTCGTTGGTTCCATTGATCTTTTGATTTCTCGGTCTGAATAACCATTAGCCCTTAAAGCATTATGAATATGTGTTAGTTCTGCGTTTAGCGCCTCGGGTTCGCAAATTCTTCTTGCCCTTTCTGTTAGAGTTTTAATGACTCCATATTTCTGACAAGGGTGGTGGTTGGAATCCCTATGTAGATAGCGATCTGTGTGTGTGGGTTTTCTGTATACCGTGTGGCCTAATGATCTTCCTTTACGCGTTAATAATACATCAAGGAACGCTAGCGTGTTGTTGTCCTCGATTTCCATCGTAAACTGTATATTTTCATGGATGCTGTTAACATGTCTCAGAAATTCTTGCAGTTTATCTAGTCCATGACTCCATATTACGAAAGTGTCATCCACATATCTATACCACACTTTTGGCTTGTAAGGGGCACTGTTTAAAGCCAGTTGTTCGAACTTTTCCATAAAGAAATTTGCTACTACCGGGCTGAGAGGGCTTCCCATTGCTACTCCTTCAATCTGTTCATAAATCTTGTTGTCCCATGAAAAAAAGGTGGTTGTCAAGCAATCTTTAAACAAATTGGCGATATCTTCTGGGAAGATGTCATATATATGTTCCATTGCATCCTTTAGGGTCACTCTTGTAAAGAGGGATACCACATCGAAACTTACTAATATATCGTTGTCTTCAAGAACTAAGTCTTTAATTTTCGAAATAAAATGGGTCGAATCCTTGACAAAGGAATCGGTCAGTCCGATGTGTGGTTGCAGAAGTGATGATAGGTGTTTGGCTAGATCATATGTCGGTGAACCGATAGCGCTTACAATGGGCCGTAGCGGAATGTTGGCTTTGTGTATTTTTGGCAATCCATAGAGCCTTGGTATTGCAGCCTCACTTTTACAAACTATTTTCTTTGTCTGTTCTTCTAGACTTGACTTCAGAACTAAGGTCTTTGTTGTTCTCAATAAAAACCCTCAAAATTAGCATTTTATGGTACTATTAGGGTAGGTTGACCTAATTACCGCACCCGACTATACAGGGTCGTATTTCTACCTGACTGGAGTAATATATAAGTATTCATGATGTCCTATTTGCCCCAGGTTATATCTAAACGTATAGGGTAAAGTGCGGACCTGAACTATTCTCACCTCTGTTGGCATGACCATAAAGAATCACTTTCGAGGATTTTTATTGCAGTCGGAGATAATCGATATGTCTAGTTATTTTCTTATATCTTGAAAATACTATACTATTGGATTAAACAGCACCATAAAAAAGGTAAAGGACCGAAAAACTTGGTCATAGTATTTTATGTTTTTTAGGTCGCTAAATCCGATCCGGGGTCAGTTTGACGCCATCAGGTCAGGGTCAATGGCATTTCAGGGTCAAATCTGTAAAATTATTCGAAACCCAATTTGAAGAGTGTATACCTATGTTTTTGAGGTCGCTAAATACAAATCCGTGGTCAGTTTGACCTTGAAATTCCCCTGATCCAGACCTTATGGGGTCAAACTGACCCCGGTTCAGATTCAGCGACCCCAAAAACATAAAGACACCATGGTCAAGTCTTTCGATCCTTTAACTTTTTTTGTGGGGCTGTGTTATTAATCATGTTTGTCTAAAACATGTTAAGGAAAAAAATTGGCGTTACACCAGTCTTTTATTTTAATTAAATTTGTCGTAATGCTTTTCTTTAATTTACCATCCTCGCCATGCCACAGAATGGTAGTGTCGTCAGCAAACATAGTAAACTCACCCAAAATGGCTAATCTGGCAAGGTCATTAATGCGGATTATAAAAGCAGAGGACCCAAGCAGTCATTTGAAGGTTATTAATATGCAATTAATTTTGCGACCTCGTGCAACCGCCGCCATCTTGAAAAAATGGCGGTCAAAATAAGTTTTTTGTGAATAACTTGTTTTCTGTAAGTTTTAGGATAAGAAGTATTTATAAGAAGTTAAAGGTAATAAATTTTGCTACAAAATCGTTTTTTTGAGTTTTTTTGTCAGGCCAATAGTTTCCGAGTTACAGGGCCACGTAATAGAGTAAATTTTTCCAAATCCCGTATAATGTTTAACTAAATGTTATTTTTCATATATAACTTATACATTACCCTATTATAAAATTGTTTGGTTTAGTAAAATAATTAAAGGGTAATTTATCAACTCGTTTCCACACCACCCAAGAGGTAGAGTTGATCGGCGCGTTTTTTTTAACTTGGTATCCCCAGTAGGCCTATTCCACATTTCAAGCTTACATGCACCTTTTTTGTAGCTTTGTACCATGGAATGTTCCTGGTTCATTTTGTTCACTATCTGTTAAATTTTGCGTGTCATCTGTCTCTTTTAGTACCCTCCCTAACGAAATAAAGTCATCATCCTCGGGTCTTCAGAATCAGAATCACCTACCAAATCAGGAGTGTTTTCACATGCAGTGCCGTTGCAATTTAAACAGAGTACTGTTTTACATTTGCAGGATATTGTTTTTAAAATGGTGTCTGGGTCTGCGTCTAACGTAGCCCGAACAGCATCGAGCCCATTCAACGTTTTTTGCCAGCCATATTGCTCAGGATCTTTATGTCTGCCACACCACATCGCAACTTGATAATAAACTCGCAGACAGTGCTGTCTTGCAGCATCGCTTGTGGGTGGCAGGGACGCAAGATTAAATTTATTATTGGACACAGACTTTGTAAAATGCTGGTATCGAAGCGAATCCAATGTGTCCTTTTCAAACGAACCGCCATATAATGCCACTAGGAAGGTTTCTCCAGTTGCAACGACAGCATTTACCTCTGCTTCGAGGTCATGGAAAATTTTTATTTTCTTAAGCAATGAACAATTTGCATCCAGGAGACTAAGGAACTTTAATTTCCCTTTATTAAAAAGGGCAGATGTGGTATCACAACCGCTGATGGCATGCAAAAATAAAATGTTCTCTGCAACAGGTTCTTTATAATTAGGACTCTGTGTTAAATAAAGCGCTCCTGCTGTTTTTCTTTTCGCTGGTTTTACCAAAACAATGTTTTCCTTGTAACTTGCCTTTGCAGTTAATACTACCAATAAATCGATATCGTCTCCGACAATAAAAACACACGTAAAAGAAGATGACATGTCGATGGCTGTCTGAATAATGAGCACATCCGCATCTTCTACTGCCTGCTTTGATGTGAAATTATATTTTTTAAGCTTCGACATTAACATCGAAATTAAATTTCTTTTGTTATTATCGCTCGATAAAAATTTATCTTGCGAAATTGGTGGAGTCATTGCTTCGTCAAAAATTACATCAGTGGATACTTGTGCTTTAGAGCGCCGATATCTTTCTGCACTCTTCGTATTGCGGCTAGCTGCATCTGCTGGAGAACCGTCAAAGACTACAGTTGCGTTATCACCATAGTGCCTTCGGATATATTGAATGTAGTTCATGCAAATTTGTTCATATGAATCAGTCCGATGCCATACCATACGATGCAATAAACTGCCACCGTCCAAAATATACAAAATGTTGTTATCCGGTGGTAAAGGCTCGTTTCCTGGAGAAAACGCTTTATAAAGCGATGATTTTGTTTCCTTTCGCATGCCATCTTCATTAAAAAGCGATAGGGGATATGAAGCGAGTTTAAACTTAAAATAGCTTAACGGTTTTTAGGTCATTTATCACTAATCTGTTGGATATTGGTAAACGGACCTTACTAATCCCACTTTTTATTAGATTTAAAATAGTGCATCCTATGTATTCCCTTTAACTTCTTTCAAATACTTTTTTTGCTAAAACGTACAGAAAACAAGTTATTCACAAAAAAACTGATTTTGACCGCCATTACTAAAGTTTTAGTTCCTATACTATGCATGATTACGCTGCTTATATACCTCATTGGACGCATAATATAAGTAAAACTATTAGTCTGCGTAACTAATACTGATCTACTCATTATAGAAACTGCAATTAATCAATTCAATCCAATTAATGTAAATGTTGTTGTTGGTGAAGATGTTGACCTGTTGATATTACTTACCCATTATCCTTATTGTAAAAATCACATTTTATTTTTACATGCTATGACTGGCTGTGATACAACCTCTGCAATGTTCCGGAGGGGTAAAACAACAGCTTGTAAATTATTTGAAAAACAAGACTTCGTTACATCTGCTAATGTTTTTAAAGATATTAACTCTACTCCAGAAACAATAATTACCCACGGAATTCAGTTTTTTCTTACGGTATATCGAGCTCCAAAAAAAGTTACTTGCATAGATAAGTTATATTACTTATCTTTTGCAAAACATACTTGAAATAAAAAACGTCTGCAATTACTTTGTCTTCTTCCAACCTCGGCTTGTGCTTAACAACGTTTTGATCGGTATATTATCAGGTTTAAGTGTGGCTTGGTAATCAACTAAACCCAGAAGAATGGGGATGGAAGCTAATTGATAATGTATTGAAACCAATCCACACATAACTTCCGCCTGTACCAGAGAAGCGCCTTAATGCCATTTTTTGGAAGTGCAAAATGGGGTGTTTTTCAAAATGTAGCTGCAAAAAATTTGGTTTATTTTGTTCACTAGCATGCACCAGTTATCAAGGCCAGTCGTGTTCAATTGTTGAACCTCCAACAGAAGATCCTTACATTAAAGACGAAACAACTGATGTATTACCGTTTGAACAATTTACTTCAACTTAGGAAGAAGAAGAAAATAGAGAAAGAGAAGAAGAAAAAGAAGAAGGTATTGAATGAAAAGACCTTTTATTCTACTAGAATTTAATAAAATAGACAGTGAAGC
Source organism: Listronotus oregonensis (assembly GCA_019359885.1). Lineage (NCBI taxonomy): Eukaryota > Metazoa > Arthropoda > Insecta > Coleoptera > Curculionidae > Listronotus > Listronotus oregonensis. The sequence goes on from JAHBCN010008360.1 coordinate 22,338, forward strand.
AGGCCTACTGGGAGAACCACTTAAAAAAAACGCGTTAAGTACACTATCTCAAAGGAGGTGTGGAAACATGGGTATTGTATAGGGAATAAAACTTTTATAATCGCTTTTCTCAGAAATGGTGAATTTTAGGGGAAAACGTGTAGGGACAATTTTTGTAGACAATTGCATGGTCTACAATTTTTGTCAAGCTTTTTTTATTATAAAACCAACCGTTTTGCTAAAAAATATATTTTATAATATATATATTTTATAATATTTATAATATATTTTTTTTGCCACATGAGATCAATGAGACTTTTCACAATTTATTATAATGGTATTTCTAACGTTCATGTAAATTTTCGTCTTCTTGGGAATTTATGCAAGGGTAAATGTCTATTCTGACCGGATAACATAAGCTTCAAGCTTAATCAGCAGTACCCTGCAATATTTACAGTTTAATGCTTTGGTGAAATCAGAGAATACCGCCAAAGCAACCTCTCCATCATTCAGTCTTAGGTATAGACTCTTAAGAAAAGAAAAAATTACAGTGCAGGATCACGAACTTAACAAGACACGATGTCTACCTTGTAATCAATAGGGAAATTAATTATAGTAAGCGGTTAAGTAAAAATATTTACCCTGTAAATAGGGTAAAATAAAGGGTTATATTTTGAAAATATTTTAGATTAGTAAGTCTAAACATAATAGGCATTTTTGTAAACTTAAATTTTTTGTGAACATGTAACATTATATTTTTAACACCGCTCAATTGCCTGCGTCTGTACTAAAACAAAGAGCCCTAAATCTCACCAGATAGTGCTCGTAATTCCAAGATTAGATCAATAATATTTTATAGACACCCCCGTGAGCCTCTATGCCGTTCAACTGATTTCGTATTCCGCAGTTGTATTGTGTATCCTTTCTCCTGTTTTATTTTCTTTCTGCTTCTTCATGCGGTTGGTCGGCGAGCCATAGCTCACTAAAAAAGGACCGATGCAGTCTTTGTTTCACCCAGGGCAAATCCCTTATCGCCTGCTCGATCTGATTGTTAGTCTTTCGTCTTTGTCGACGTCACATCAATTTTTCAAACATGGCGCGGAAACAAATGAGCAACACGGAAAATTGGAGTAAGAAATAGCGGTTAGCTTTTGTTTTATGCGATGCCAACTGCCGCGCTATTGTTATGTTTAAGGGATTTTATAAATCTTTGAAAGCCACTGAATTCAAGCCTCGCCTGATGCCGTTGTCTGCTTTTTATTACTCTTTGGGATTACTTTCTTGGTCCAATAAGTCTTTTCTGCCATATACTGTCGGTTCAGTCGCTTTATGAGCTTGGCTTGTTACGACTTTTCTCTAAAATTGCGAATGACAGCGCAGTACATAAACATGCATTTCCAATCTTTTATACGTAGGCAGAAGTGCACTTACTACTACTAATTTATGACACTGCTTACAATGTCGTATATTTTCTAAGGTGGATACACGATAGACAAAAATGTATTTCGGATAGGTAAATTTAAATTTATTTACACTAGGACCTATGAAAATGGCTTGCATAATATTTTTAGGTATTTTGTTTTAATTTGCTTCGATTTTTAAAAGCCAAGTCTAGGCAAGGCTTAACTTTTAACAGTAAAAAAATCATACCAAAAATACTTATGTAAAATAAGAGCCATATTCCTTTCCAAAAATCTCGACCTCTTACAGTACTGAGATCCAATATTACACTGGGTTTTTTTTTGACTTGGAAAACTTTTTACATAATCATTAATACAGACAGCTTAGTAAAAAATTTGCGAAGTCAAAAAAGAACTTTGTCTAATTTTAAATCTCAGTTCTTTAAGTGGCTGAGATTTTTGGATAAGAACTTGGCCCTTATTTTACATTTTTGCAAGTGGTTTTCTCTTCTAAGTTCAATGAATAGAAAAAAATCCTGCCTGCCTTTTAAATTTCAAGACAATTATGACCTCAGAAACTTAGCTTTAATCAGATTGCAAACTTCTAAAATTTCCCCAAAATATACGATATTACCGCCCCTATTTCAGGGCGTTTTGAGTAAATTTTTTTTAGAATTTTTTCTTTACTTGTGTCCTGAAACCTACTTGCATAACAAATTTTAAGTTTTTACTTTCTCTAAATTGCCCCATAATTTTGATGAGTCAATGAGTCAATAAGTGAGTAAGTAAGTGATTGTGTCAGTCAGTTAGTAGTAAAAAGGGCGATTTTCAAAATAAAATATTTTTGAAACCACTTGACACAATCACGTATATTTATAGTGGTCAGTCACCACTTGCAATCTGACAGCTATGGAACAACAGCTCCCATGGCCCGTTGGGACTGCGAAAATCTGCAGCTCACCAACGCTGAGGTCGACTGCTGACAACATACAATGATAACTGTGCGTCGTCACGGGTTGATACCACCCGTCTAAAGAGTTTAGAAGAACGGAACGATGTTACTTACCAGTGTTTACAACTAACTCATTTAGCTAAGTGAAAGTCAGCTGAAGCGAAGGTTAGAGATTACGATAAAGGCAATAGCCATCGATAATTGGCAAGGCGATGTTAGGCCAAGCGATGTTACACTGAATGAGACCAACAGATCCATGTCCAGCGGCAACCAGCCTATAGTGTCGGACTACGTCCTGGCATGGCTGTCAGTCCATGCTATTAACGACGGAAGATGTTGACACTTATTTCTTTCGTCTACTCGCTTGCTCTATCGCCGAACAAACCATATCCCTGGTGACAAGCTACCACTGGAGGAGGTCAGCATGTGGTAAGGTAATACCGACCATGCGCTACCTTATTCCGAGTGAGGCGTACCGTGTCACAATAGGCTGGTTGCCACTGGACATGGATCTGTTGGGGTAGAAGGATTGAGAAATTACTCTCCCCTTCAAAATTTGGAACCCTGGCTTAAACATCGAGCATTGAGCGTTTCTCATTCAGTGTAACATCGCTTGGCCTAACATTGCCTTGCGAATTATTGTCGGCTATTGTCTTACAATAACGCTAACCTTCGCTTCAGCTGGCTTTCGCTTAGCTGAATGAGTTAGTTGTAGACACTGGTGAGTAACAACGTTTCGTTCTTCTGAACTCTTCAGACGGGTAGTATCATCCCGTGACGAGGTACAGTTATCATTGTATGTTGTCAGCAGTCGACCTTAGCGTTGGTGAGCTGCAGATTTTCGCAGTCCGAACGAGCCATGGGAGCTGTTGCTCCATAGCTGTCAGATTGCAAGTGGTGACTGACCACTATAAATATACGTGACAAACGTACTTAAGTACGAGTATTGTACTTTTCCGTCTAGTCACGTGGTTAACTCCACGTCTGATGAGTCTAAACGAAGACGAAACTAGACCATATAGTGTCGGACTACGTCCTGGCATGGCTGTCAGTCCATGCTATTAACGACGGAAGTTGTTGGCACTTATTTCTTTCGTCTACTCGCTCGCTTTATCGCCGAACAAACCATATCCCTTCCCGAGCCTGGTGACAAGCTACCACTGGAGGAGGTCAGCATGTGGTAAGGTAATACCGACCATGCGCTACCTTATTCCGAGTGAGGCGTACCATGTCAAAATAGGCTGGTTGCCGCTAGACATGGATCTGTTGGGGTAGAAGGATTGAGAAATTACTCTCCCCTTCAAAATTTGGAATCTTGGCTTGAACATCGAGCATTGAGCGTCTTCTCATTCAATATAACATCGCTTGGCCTAACATCGCCTTGCGAATTACTGTCGCTATTGCCTTACGATAACGCTAACCTTCGCTTCAGCTGGCTTTCGCTTAGCTGAATGAGTTAGTTGTAGACATTGGTGAGTAACATCGTTTTGTTCTTCTGAACTCTTCAGACGGGTGGTATCAACCCGTGACGACGTACAGTTATCACTTGACACAACTTTCTCAATTTTTTCCTAGGTAATAAGAATACTTATGTACATACCAAATCTCATACCTTTACATGATACGATAACAAAGTAATAATAAGGCAAAAAATACGCTGAAACTTTTTTTGTACTTAGACTGGTGCACTACCGTGTAGGTGGTAATCAACTTTAAAATAAAATGTTTTTAGGAGCAAATTTAGTCTAAATTCCACTTTCAAACTCAACTCAAAAAATGTTTTATACCTGGTGCCCACGAAATTAATAGCGAGTCTGTCTTTTTTTCAGAAATATCACACGATTTTTCAATTTCAGTAAGATGTATGGCAGGATAGGATGAAGATTTTTGATGTTTGAACACTTATGTGCCACTTCCGTTTTAATCTGAAGTGCTACTAACTTTGCTAAACGGAAAAAAAATGGATTCTAAAGGAAATTCCAAGAAAATACATATACCTATCTTCAGTAGTTTTCGAAAAAATGGCGTTCAAAAATGTCATGATCATGATGATTTTTTAAACTTATATTATGGACCTTATTTACCAATGCCATAAAAATATAACTTCCGGTTTTACTAGAAGTTAAACAGAAATTGACTTTCAAATATAAATTATTATTTAATTAAAAAACACTACCTTAAGCCTTAAATTTAATTTTAACACCTATTTCTTAATTTTTTTTGCTAATCATATCCTATCTTTAAACCTAATAGTTTTTTAGATATTAATAGTAAAATGCTAGGCTGCCTTAAAAATAGCAAAGAAAATTAAACAAGTTTTCAATATAAACCAATGTAGCTTTATTATGAGTAGTTAACAACATTTTTTTTGTGCACTTTTCAAGATAGAAAAATAAAACCAAAGGATATCATATAATGTCAAATTTGACGTTTTTTGTCAAGTCACATGTCTTTCAATGACTTTCAGTTTTACCGGAAAGTTCCTCAAATCTCAATTTTTATATAAAACACCATGTACATTTTTATATTTTTAAATTTCTAAAAACATTTTGCTTTGAACATTACCCCATATGTCAAATTTTGACTGTTCTCAATTAAAAAAAAATAGCTGTCAAAATTTAATAAATGGGGTACTGTTAGACGCAAAATGTTCTTAGGAATCCAAAAATGTAACAATATACAGGGTGTCTTATTTAAAAATTGATAGATGAGGACGTTTCCCGTGAGAGCGGAAGTCACCGAAAGTCACAAACTTGTAAAAACGTCAAATCTGATGTCATATGATATATCCAAGTTTTATTTTTGTATCTCGGGAAGTGCAAAAAAGCTAGATTTAATTAATGGCAGTTGTGGCTAAATTTTGCCAGGCAACCCTGCTGAAACCTATTGTATTCTTAAGTATTATTTATAAGAATTTGGTTTTATCAAAAAACAGATACCAAAGTAGACAGAATTAAAATACGCAGTAGGGACACTTCTTTTCTCCCCCAAGACAAAAAAGATCGGGCCGCTAGCGAGCGGTGGCGAGTTAAGTGCTTTGGGCATTTTCGCAATGCACAGACTGTCGTTAATCGTGGAGTTTTGTGTTGTAAGCGATGTTTATACTTGTATTTGTGATTTTTCTTTGTGACTAGGCTATTTTTTTATTAACTAAATATTGTTCAGTGGATGGATGTTTTACAAAAATGGGTACTCCAGGGGTATCATTTTTTAATTGTCCAAAAGATACAGAAGGGTATGTAAAATTATTTAATATTGGTAGTATGAAAAAATCCCTAAATATGAGTAGAGTAGAAGTACTTATTAGATTTTTTGTGTATATCTATAGGTGTAATAAATAGTATTTTTTTTCAGAAAACCGATTAAAAGTATTGACTTTTTTGAAATAAAAAGCAAATATATCCTTGCACTTAGTGGTTGCCTAGGAAATATTCATTTTCGTACTGTGGGGAAATATTATTTCCTTACAGTTATTTGTAAACTAAAAAAAAATATTGAAAAACAGGTTATTTATTATAAAAAACTAATTTGCATTCCTCTAATCAGAAGAAAAATTCCCTCCCTAGGTAAATAATAATAATAAAAAAACACCTAGGTAAATAATGAAAACATGTCTGCCCTCATGTACAGTTATATTTATAGAAATTGCGGACACCATTTTGTGTGTAAATTCGTCCTGATTTATTTTGCCTTGTTAAAAAGTGTATGGTTGATAAACCTTTTACTGTCAAATTTTTAAAATAGTAAATATTTAATTTTGTCAATTATTGTTGGTTTTAGGGTCCGACCACTTTAACTTTCGGAGAGCACGTGGTCATGACCGCAGCCACTCAGGGATTTTAAATAGTTGGAGTCGCATTCAAGGCGTGAATCACGTGTTTCCCAAAAAGTGTGAATTAGTGGAGTATTCGGACCCTCCTCTCGCTGTTGTATTTATTGTTATTAGTTGGATCTGCGATATTACAGAAATATTTTTTATATTAAAATCATTTGATTACCTGTTTGCTTATCGTGTCACTGCCAACACTAACCAAAACAGCAAATCAATCAGAAAAAACCTGATTTATGCCAATATTTTTAAGTAATAACCATTTATTAAAAAAAAAACATTAATGAAACAGTCATAGAAATATAATTATAATAGAAATTGTCAAAATTCCTCCTTCTGCTAGATTACATGCTTTAAATAACTAATTAAACATTAAATAAATAAATCGGACATTATATATGATTATAAGTGGGTCATATTTTTCTTTAAACTACCTCATGTTTTATTTGTCGCAATTTGACGGTGAACGGCATTTGGTGTATTTTAGTTAGTTTCGGTTAGTTAATATTGTATTATAGTATTATTATAATAGTATAGTTATTATATGATGTCAGTATGTTTTATTTTCAATTAAATTATTACCATAATTTTTTTTTAAATTTAATATTTAATTTAATAAACAACATAATTTTGTGAACATCAAGGTTTAAAAAGTTTAAAAATTTAAAACAAGGTAAGTAAACAAAACTACATTATATCAATTTATGTATTTACTATTCCGCTAACCCCGGTAGAATCATCCAAATAAAATAGATACGCTTCGCAAACTCCTGCAAACTAGAACAGTATTTTTATGAGCGCATTATTAGTTATGACAGTACATATCTTAAGTACTTTTTTGCACGAATTCTAAAGTAAAATGCAATTTTGATTCTCTACAAAACATCTCAAAACAGAGTTACGTTCTCGATCTTTTTTTTTAACTAGTGTTGTAACTCATTGCGCTTTAAATTTTATTGACTCATTTTGATAAATAATGATATTGTAATTTATTTATTTCTTTAATTTATTTGGGCAAACTAAGTGCAAATGTGTCTTGATTATCTTAGGGCTTACCTTTAGTGTTACATAATGTACACATTTACGGTATCTCTGTGGCAAGGTAGGTTTTCTTAGCTATAAATTGTATTATTTTTATTTAAATATTATCCACTGTATTACGCTCCATTACAGCTGGCGATAAAAAGCTTATAATAAAATAGCTCTGTACCTTTAAAGTACTTACCTGTTTAGATAGAGCACTAGTTTCATGTTTGCCCGGGGGCCCTTGGTTACGTAGCTACGCCACTGTCACCGAACAAAAGAATTTGGATTTTTATAGACCTGGTGCTATGTGGTTAATGTATTGGTTTTCCTCTACATATGTATATCAAGAAAGGGAAAACAATAATGGGACCAAATTGCTACTAGTTCCAACAAAAGTTATAAACCTATATTCTTTATGCTCAACATGCAATTGCCGCTCAGTCCGATATAATTGGAGGAAGCAACATCACATCTCATTAAAATCCATGGAAAACAGCTTTATTTAACAGGATACCATGATTAAGTCTGTAAAAAACTTTAAATAATCCGTAAATATAACGTCTACCTGCAGATGATATACTTGGTGATTGAACTTTTATTTCTCTAAAAAATCCATGGTGACAACTGGACATTTGTGTAACTTCAGAAACAATTCGGTCAAATACTGCAAGTTTAAATACTTGAGCAAAAGGACTTACTTTACTAACGGGTCTATAACTGCTTACTGCTTTTTTACCGCCTTGCTGTGCTGGGGTCAATTTCTACCTCTAAAGGAAAAGCTAAACAATTTGCTGCAAATTCTACTTTCGATTCTCCCGTTAAACTTCCTTTTCCTCTTTTTTCTTGTTTCTCATAAAATGTCCGATATCATTTTTAAAGTCAAACAGATCAAGCGTATTCTTTCTTCTCTTAATACTTAAAAATCGTCTGGGCTGGATGGCATATTTGACTCTTTTTCGACCCGGACATTTTTTCGGAGAGATGGATAGCTACACGTATGCAATCTGACCCAAGAAAGGATTTCTTCTAACTATAGACCTATCTCTTCTTTCTGTTGTTTGCAAAGTAATAGAAAAACTCATTAATTCCCAAATTATGGAGTATTCGGAAAAAACACAAGATCTTACATGCGAGACAGTATGAATTCTGTCACAGGAGATCCACAGCTGATCTTCTTTCCTTTGTCTCACACAACTGGAACAGGTCCCTTGAGTTTCTTGGTGAATCCCAGATCGTTGCTCTTGATATATCTAAAGCTTTTGATTAGGTATGGCATGATGGGCTTCATAACAAACTTCCTTTCTACGGTCTTCCACCTAAGCTTTGTTTTTGGCCTTTTTTTTTTTATATAGTTATTGTAGATGGTCATTCTTCCAGCTTCTATTCAATTAATGCTGGGGTGCCCCAGGGCTCAGTACTGGCAACAACTCTATTTTTTCTTCACATCAACGATCTTCTTTCTTCCACAATCAATCCTGTCCATAGTTTTGCTGACGATAGTACCCTCCACTCTAATATTAAATTTCATAAGCCACCCTGTAATTTTGATTTGGAAAACAAGCGTAGGTCAATGAAGATATCTCTTTCACAAGACCTTAAAGTAATCTTAGATTGGGTCACCAAAAATCTTATCCAGTTTAATGCCTCCAAAACACAGTCATGTTCGCTATCGCAAAAAAAGTCGGCCAATGCTCGTTCGTTAAATATGAGCGGCCAAGTTCTGCAGACCAAAGACTCGTTTAATCTTGTGGGTGTTACTTTTAAAAATAACCCTAATTGGCACAAACACATTACATCCATAGCCTCAGCAGCTTCAAAAAAGCCTTGATTTCTTTTTCGAGCCAGAAAGTATTTCTCTCCTTTTTAGAATATTGTTCTTACGTCTGGGGAATGGCGTCTTCTACAAAACTTAGCATTCTTGACTCTATCCAAAGAAGAGCTGTTCGTCTTATTAATGATGCCACACTTACAGAAAAGCTTCCTTCTCGTGCTTACCGACAAGCTGTGGGGGATTTGTCCCTCTTTTTATAGAAATTTTCACGGCTTCTGTTCTGAAGAGTTGGCTAGTATAATTTCTGCTTTGGCAACTCGCTACAGACCAACACGTAATGCCACTTTTATGTATCCTTTTACAGTCCAACTTGATAGACCCTGAACTTTTCACTTTATTTGTTCCTTCATTCCTAGACTGTGCAGACTATGAAACCTGCTACCCGCAGAAGTTTTTTCCTTTTCGCCCAAATCTCCAAATATTAAACTCCCTATTACCATACTTTAGACACCTGCGGTACGTTAGTACTTAGGCCTTAGCCTTCGTGGACTGTCCCAAGATAAAAAAAGAGGTCCTACAGCTTCTAACAAGAAATGCAGGCACCCTGCCTGGTCCCTGTGCTGGCTTTTTTATCTTTATGATAACCAACGAAGGCTTGTATGAAGCCCAAATATTAAATACCATGAGTACCGAGTTTTTGGATGTTTAACCCATTTTTTCTCCATCTTCGTCAATATTGTCCAAGTACTGAAACCACACAGATATTGCATTTCACGGCACCTTTTAGACAACGCGATAGGGTCACCTCGGTCGTTAGTCGAATAACTTCTAAATCTGAAGTATTCCCCATTAACGTCTAGGCAATGTCATTTAAACGGGACCTACAGTTTAACCTGGATTTCGAACCACACCCTACGGCACATGATGTTCACTGGCGGTCACTCGTCCAATAACTAATTGGGCCTTGCATTGCTTAACTTCTCGCCGAACTCACAAGGGTGTTTTAACATGTGACTTAAGTTTAAGCTTACATAATAGGTTAACTATAAATATTAATTTTCGATAATCTGTTTATTGCAGTTTGTAGTACATATTGCGGGTTAAATTATTATTTACCTGTCATAACATATAAATATGTCATTTATGACATTACGTTCTTAATTTTCGACAAAAAACGCATAGACTATTTTAAACTTTTATACTAGTATTAAAATAATTTTAATTTAAAATGCAATTTAGCTTTCAGTAATTTTTTTAGGGTTAATTTTCTCTTGAAAACGTCGGTAGACTTGCCACCGAAACGTTAATAGGTGTTTAATGGTTAAGGTTTTTTTTAATTTTATTTTAGGGGACCTGCAAGTTCAGGGTCAATTGTTTCTGTGCACTTACAGAATTATACCCTGGGACCAATGCCAAAGCGGTCCCACCGTGGCGAGTACCCAACAAAGACTTTTTAATTAGAGGAGCGTCAATCGTGAATGATTCGATCACAGTGACCGAATCGTTTATGAATATTGAACGATCAAATCCCGTACGCTCGCAGTGATTGAATCACTACCCGACTGAAAGACGAAAAGTAACGTAACGAATGAAGTTGTGTTGTCTGGCTGGCGACTGGCTTAGCTTTACCCGCTCCGCTTGCAATCATTTGTTCGATGACTAGTGTTGTTACAATCAATAACCAGTCCAGTGTATCATGTGTCCAGTCATCATGTGTCATGATTGATTGAATGAACGATTAAAAAGATTGGATCATTTGAGAAATCGGTCAATGATTGATTCGATCGCCAGTGAATGATCGAGTTACCCATCTATATTTTTAATACATGAATCCGCAACAGCATTTTAATTCTTAGTGGATGGGTATAATTGGTTATTTGTTTAAGTTTTTGAACTTATTTTCTTAGAATATTGTAATATATTATTTAATTATGTTATAATAACACAAGTCAACAAATTTAAATTTTTGTAAAGTAACAATGATAAAAATAGGTTTGTTTGAAGTATTTTAGAATCCTAAATCCGAAAATGATAAGCTAATTACTGTAACATGTACAGTTTTTTGTTATAAGGAGAAAAAGAGGTGACGACGTATTTTTTCAATTTAATATATTTATTAAATATAAACATAAAGACATGTATAATCTATGTAAAAACATTACTGAGGATTGGTTGTTATGTGAATAAAAAAATATATTGCACGAGATATGATACAGCGACAAAAACCTTTACTTTTTTCCTTTCTGTTTTGTAGCATCCCTTTTTAAAAACCAACAGTAGTCGCCCAACATAGATGGGTTCCAGCATCCCTGGTATCTTGTTTCCATCGTCTTAATGTCCGGGTGAAACTTCTTTCCTTGTTCGTCACCCAAATTTTCCAGGAAAAAATTTAAATGGGAGTGCAAAAATGTCTTTTTAGAGACATGCGATACCCTAGTAATTCATAGGTTTTCAACAGTTCATCCATGAGTCTTCATCTTTCTTGTTGCCCAAAAATCCCTTCAATACACGTACAAAAACGTACAAAACACGTCCAAGCTGCCAATTCCTTTTCATTTAATTGTTCTTAAAAACGGAGATCATCTAGGAGCTTTCTTATCTAAGGTTCAATAAATATGCCTTCTTTTAATTTTGCATCACTTAGTTAAGGAAATCTTTCTCTTAGGTACTGGAAACCACTACTTTGTGAATGGCTTTGACAAAGTTTTTCATGAGTCCAAGCTTAAAATGGACAGGCGGTAGCAGCCCTTTTTTTGAGTTAACAAGGAGGGGATTTTAAATGTTTGAAGTACCAGGTTCAAAAGAAGTTCTATGAGGCCAATCCTTTTTAATGTAGTGTTCTTTTGTTGTCCTACTGTCCCACAAACACAAAAAACAGCAATACTTTGTAAAACCCCCTTGAAGTCCTAGCAAGACACCTATGACTTTTAAATCTCCACAGATATCCCATCGATACTGTTTATATTTAACACGATTTAATATGGTTGCTAAGTTGTCATGGGTTTTTTATTGTCACTAAATGGGCTGAAGGAATGGATAGTTTTTTGTTTCCATTAAAAAGCAGGACTGCTTTTAGGTTGTATTTCGACGAATCTATGAATAAACGCCACTCGCTAGGACCATCTTCCATATTAAGCTCATTCATTAAACCATCACCATCACAACAGACACATAGCGACCCTTTTAATTTAAAAAACTTAATAATGTTACATTTCGTTTTCGGTAAAGTGAAACACTTTCTTTTTTATCTAACAAGTTCCACTGTTAAAGCCTGGAACCAAGAAGTTTCGATTTTTGTTTTGACAATCGTAGGTCACGTACCAAGTCATTTAATTCATTCTGAGTTATTAAGTGAGGTTCACTGGTAGTTGGTAAAAATAATGGGTTACAACTGGTGTTCTCAGGAAGTTGTGGATCAGATTCTAATGATAAATTAGAATCACTGGGAAACACGATGTCCAGGTTTATAGGCGCTATTGGTACCGGTAGTTACTGGCAATGAGAAACTGACCTTAGCGCAGAAGGCAAATTCGGATACTCTATTTTGTCTCTATGCTTTTTTGAAATCCCTTCTGTTTTAGTGATGCAAAAGTAGCAATCACTTACATGGTCAGTAAGTTCTCCCCACACCATAGGAATAGCAAACGGCATAGATTTTTTTTGCGATACATCCACTGCACTAAATTTACGTGACCACTCACACAACAAACATGAGAAGCCCAACTTTTATCTTGATCCCCAATTTGGCACTTAAAATATAAAAATAAGCTTTTTTGACTTCCTTAGATATAAATCTAGCTTGGGACTTTATAAAAAAACGTCCACATATATAACAAAACTTATCGGCTGGATTTTTGCAACATTGACCACTCGAACTTGCCATTTTATTTCAAAATCGACTTAAACACTTGACTGTACTGTAAACAAGACAGAAACCAACTAAACTGCAGAAAACAATAAAACTCTTAAAGGTTCGTACAATACTGTGAAAATAACCCCTCTGCGGTCTTGCTGTACTTTCTGGTCCTAAAGCAGGTAAAAATAATTTTAAGGTACTTCAGGTACTTGAAAATGGGACGTGCTAGACAAGTGTTTAAATAACTTCCTAAATGAAACGCAAAATAAGCATTCTCATCGATGTTACGAAAATTATGTCGGCTTGTGTAATTAATTACTTTGTTTGTGTTTGCAAGAAGAAAACAAGTTTTAAAATGATATGCCTTTCACACATTTTTTTGGTTTTTAGAAACAAACACAAAAAGTAAAAGATTATAAAGTTACGTACAATTTTAAAGAATCTAAGTATAAGGTTAAGACCTTTGCTGGGCAAAACACATTTTCCTTACTCTCATATTATCACCGATGCTTTAAATAAACGATACGGAACAGTAAAATATGAACTCTTTTAACGCAAAAAAGAATGTAAGTATCCAATCAATGCAATATTCTAAAAGAAAATCACTTAATAAAATGACCATCATGTATTATAAAGGCGATGTTAAAAGGATGTAGCTATGCTGTTAACTTTAAACACTTTTGGAATTGATAATCGCATACATACAAAGTGCATTAGTCTGCATCGACCATGTAGGCCTTCTTTACTCAGGTTTGACTTAAGCTATTACCGTCCGATTTCGTATGGGGTCATTGGTAAATTAAAAAGATATATTTGTGCAAAATTAAATACCGAAAGCTCAGGGTGGTAATTAAAAGAAGTTAGTAAAATGGCCTTAATTGTAGTTATATTAATAAATTAATAGTAAAGAACATTTTTAGAAATAAGCTTTTAATGTTTTTAAAAGAACAAAATAAAGTTTGAATCAAATCAAACCTATCAATTTTTTACATTACGCGCAATTTATATGCAGGGTCGGATTTAACTTTAACGCAGCCTGGGCACTGAAAAAAATACCTCCCTATTACCGCACATAAAATTATACATTTGATATTTAATTTTTAAATAGAAACATGGCAGAAATTTTATAGCAATGTTAAAAGAAAAAAGTCACGTGATGCAAAAGTTTTATATTAAAAAAAGTCTAACACTAAATTTCCTGAGATATCAGTCAAAAATTTACGCACCACAGAACAGGTTACGATTTTAGTCCAGTAACTGAAGACCTGAAAGTACCCAAAGCTGTAAATAAATCTGTACAGTTTTCATTTGTGGCGCAATTCTAAGGTGTTCGCGGATGCTTTCGAGCGAGAAAAAGTTTATCACGATTCTGACGTGGGAACCCGCTGAAAATGGCCCCCCAAAGTCCCCAAAATGAGTTTCCCGCGAATTCTGCCAAAATATGCGAATTAGAAAATTTTTGTTTTAACAAAAAATAAAGATTACCTCGAAATCTATAAAAATGGTCCCACCATTTTTCGCAACACCAATATTTTTCACAAAAACGGCCGTCAAAAAATTCATAACCTTTCACACTGGATAGACGTGGTAGTAGTAGTAGTTTCTTACGAAAAAATGCATATGGGCAAAACAATTTTTTATCAAAACGCACAAAAATGTGAAGGAAATTTTCTGGGATCATTGAACATTTGCTAAGATCTCATTATAAAAAAAATGTTAATAACAAACCATTTTTTCAAAAAATATTAATAAATTAATGAGATACTCTCAAAGTATTGTAAAAAAAAAACTTTGACCGCTTTTTTTAATATTCTAGAAAAATCAGAATGGACCCAAACTCATATGCAATGATAGGTACGGGTTTCCCACTCCGATGAACTTTAAATGATTAAAAAATGTACATTATTTCCCGAGTAATGGAATAATTTGTCTGCCCGCTTATAAGTGAATCCATAAAGATAACGGCATTCCAGCGGTAGAGCGGCAGCTAAAATAGGGAGACTTTTGGGTCCCGTTATCTCGAAAACTATCAATTTTTTGAAAAATTATAAGGACCATTTTTGTAGATTACAAGGCAATCTTTATTTTTTGTTCAAACAAAAATTCTCCAATTCGCACATTTTGGCAGATATTAGCGGGAAACGCATTTTTTGGGCATTGGAGGGCCATTTTCAGCCCTTTCCCACCTGTTAATGTTGATAAACTTTTCTTTGCTCGAAAGCATCCCCAAAGACCTAAGAATTGCGCCACAAGGAAAAACTGTACAGATTTATTTACAGCTTTATCCCTTCATTTCAAAAATCAAAACAAATATTTTTGAAATCCGATTTTGTGTGTAAGTCGCGATAAATAGGTAAAATTTGTATTTTTCCTTTGTAAAAATACGTATTTTTTAGGCTTCTGATATTGTAGACATGTTTTATTTGTTGTGGCGGAATTATGTTTCAAAATACTTTGTTCGGTACTCACCAATATGGGACCGTTTCGGTTCTGCTCCCGGGGTATCGAACTGCGTGTGCATAGAATTTATTGACCTTTACCAGCTGGCAGATCGCCTAAAACAAAATAAAGAAAAAACCCATAAAAAAAAACAAAAATCAGAAACCTCATCAGGGTCACCAAAAAGTCCTTGTTTGGGTACTAGCCTCGATGGGACTAGGACCGAAACGGTCCCACTTTGGTGCGTACCCAACAAAACTTTTTGATACATCCTATTTAATAAAAACTCTAGTAGGTACCTAAATTTTCATTACAAGTGATAATTGGTCTATGTCAAAAATATTTAACTCTGCAAAATGTTTTAAATTTAAATATGCAGTCATAATGTTTACCGTTATGATACGATGGTAAAACATATAACTACATAACCACTTCCTAGTTACCTAATAAATGGGTTGTAATCACTTGGGTTTAGGTAAACAAACCACATAAACTCTAAATGCCAATTTGGAGTATCAATAATATTTATTAAATTGTCGGTAGAAATCAACCACATGTCATTTAAGTATGGTGTGTCAACCCAAAAAGCAGCTTGGGTTTATAACGAATTAGCGAATAAACTCATTTGTGTTACAAAATATACATTTTTTATGACCAATCTAATAGATATTTTTATTTTAAAGACTGTATTGGACTATTTGTTATTATAATTTGACTTTACTTAAACAAGGCTTTATTCCTAAAAAAATTTAAAATTTACATCTTTTTATATTTTAAGACCCAGCCCTGGAGTCCGAACTCCATTCGCTTTCTAGACCAAGCTCAATTTGTTTTTGTTTGGATGTACCAGGTGGCAAGCATGTTTTGCTAAACAAATGTATGTAACAAGAATTGAGACATGCTTCCTCTCAGAAAGGTTCAAAATACTGGGTATGAACAAAATGTAACAAAAATTAAAAAAAATTCTTTTTTTACCCTAATCACGCATCCCTTTGTGACTATTGGTCGTAAAAAAAATGTCAAACATTTTGCTTTTTGTCTTTTTTTTATATGTGGTATTAATTTAGCAACAAGCATAATACACATTAGGAATTCTAATCAGTCCTATCTTGTAGAAGATACTGGGACACTTTTCTCAATTTCAGCCGGTTTCATTAAGATTTACTATATGGGGTTTTTTAGGGCGCCGATCATGAATCTGAAGTAAAATTTTGTCGGAAACTCCTAGCTTTTAAGTTATAACACTCTACTCGGACCTAACCTCAAAATTCAAAAATTTTCTTTTTATATTAAAAAAAATCAACCAAATTACTTAGGAACTTTTGGGAGGATAAGTTGGTACAACTAAAAGGTGCCAAAAAAAATTAAATAGTTTTTATCAGCATTACATGTAAAAAAATATCTTTAGTAGAGAAATTAGAAAAGTCTATATAAAAAAGCATTTAATGCAAGTAAAAGCATTATTTTAATCTTTTGTAAAAAGTGCATTATCATAAGGGAAAAAATATATATGTTATATATCGATCATTGATAAGGGTGCATAAGGACTCCTGCACTAATAATACAGTGTTTTTATTTAAAAGTTAGATCTTAATAAAAAGCGAGACACTTTTCTGAATTTGGATTTGTTGATAATTATATATAATAATATATATATAT